>CAVNYN010289459.1:7712-82936 GCA_963692815.1 Nyctanthes arbor-tristis | reverse complement strand
TGAAATGTGGCAGAAGCGGAATTCCCTTGCCTCTGGATCATGGAATATTCAGGAAGAACTACGAAAAGTCCGTTCAAAGGCAACAGATGATATGCTGCACTCTCTGTCATCCAAAATTGATCTTTCACTTCCTCCTAAAAGTAGTTTGGAGCACTTGCGAGCTGATATATTGGCAGCTAGTATGAGGGAGAAAAAGAGTGAGCTTGGTTCTTCCCCAGTAGCTAAGTCAATAGATGCATCTCCAAACCTGGAAGCAGTAGCAAGATCTAATCAAGGCCTGTCAGGTTGTTCTATTTCCTTAGGTGAATGTTCGGGCTGTCGTTCATAGTAGAATAATTTATCCGAACCATAAACAATTGAAATGGATAAAGATGTAATACTCTGTAATGCTAGTTGCTTGTGCTTTTTCAGCTTTGGATTCAAGAAAAGATGGTGGGGTAAATGAAACATTGCCATCCAAGCCAACTACTTTTGTAACTGGACAGAATGAGGTAATTGGTTAGTGGAATGTGTTATAAACTTTGATTCTTTTTAGAAATATGTTGAACTTTAGAACTGACATTGCTTATTATGCATAAATATATCTGAAGCTGGACGCTTGCTAAGAGAAATAGAAAACAGGAGAGAGGGAGAGAAGAGTTGAATGAAAAACAAAATACAGAATTTTGAGGAAGAAGTTTTATACTTGTATTCGATATTGGCATGATTCTTTTTAGAAAAATAAATTCCTCTTTGTATGAGGCTATAACTGTAAAACTAAAATATATATAGAGGAAAAATAGGAAGCTAGGTTTTCCTATGTAAGAGAACAGTCTAAATTGTATGAAAATTACAATACTTGTATATAAAGTTACCCGTAAAAGTTATACTCTCTTCTATGCCTCAGAGTAGACTTCCAATGTATCAATATGTCGATCTGCCAAGGTGCCTTTTCATGTCTTAGATCTTCTATTACTGTTTTTTTCCAAAGGACTCAGAAGCTATTTGGACTGATGGTGAATGCACTTCCTCCAAGCCTCCTTGCAGTACAACTCCTAATCATGTTGAGGAGCATCATGAAGGTATGTAGTTTTTCATCTTCCTCTCTGTTGTTGGCGTGTGATTTTTTAATTTTTTATTTTTTGGCACAATGGCTTGTGATGTTATGCAGCTTTAGGAATGTGATGATAATAGGGCTTTAAATATGAGCCACCTATGACAGCTTGGGGACATACAGATGATTGAGTTTCTGTTTGCCCTATCTTATGAGATACCTCATGAAGCTCGTTATGATTATTTTTTTTTAATATATTAATATATATATCTATATATTATGATTGTAGGGATGGTATCAAAATTGATATATATATAAATATTATATAGGATATATGTGCAGGTCCCCCATTTTCCAGGAAATGGTAGATCAGATGGCCTTATTTAATAAAAACTCATCAAAAGTAAAGATACACAGCATAAATGTTTATCATAAGTTTGTTTTCCTAATGAACTCTCCGCTAGCATAATTCTGAGTACGATCTTGAACAAAAACACATACAAAAAATGGGACAAAACTGACATGGTAGGATCCTGTTTTTCAACGCATCAAATCACCTTACATCAATGGTAATCAGATGAGCCACATGTTCTTTTTGTCACACTTGTCTATTTTTTTTTTCCACTTAGAATTATTCTAAGATAGATATCCACTCAAAAGAAATAGGCATGATGGTATGCTTAAGTAATTAGATTTGTAACAATATATTATTGCTAAAATAACAGGCACATAAGGAGAAGGAAATAGATAAAGATGGGCGTGTCCTACTTATTTAAGGATCCCTTTTCACGCTATAAAAAGCAGACATCAGTTTTTATTTGATAATTGTGATTTTCTTCTTGTGAAAGTAATCAAAGTGACGTCCAAAAATATGTGCTCCATAAATAAGCGCCAATTGCATTATTTGCAACTGTTTGTGTAAAGTCAAATTATATGTTGTCAGTTTATCTAATTTTATTGCAATGGAAGAGCTCCCAGAAGAAAAGACAATGTAAACTTGTTCTGAAGCATTTACTGCTATATTTCTTGAATCACTAAAATAATATGACATAATAAAGGCCTCGGTTGAATGAATGAACTGGGATACATCGTTTTGAGCTTTACAGAAGCAAAGCCTTGCATTTAAAATGTGCTAATATTGGCCCCTGCTTAGTAGAAATTGCATTCTCTATTTTGCAGGTCCACATGCTAGTGTAAATGGTGCAACAAACAGGGAGGCAGAATTTGGCGGAAATCAAAGTTCAGATGGCCATCAGTTATCACCAACCAGGTGAAGCTAGATACAATCTCATTCTTTTGCTCCAGTGTGTGATAATAGCGTGGGTAACTAACTGTCTGCATGCTCTTGCACTCTTCTCAGATTGTCTGCACAAGTTGGTGAAGGGGATGATGTGCCAACTGACAAAGAAAACGGCGACGGCACTGCAAACCAGAAGAATTTAACAAATGCATATCCTGTGGAGGATAAATGCGAATTCCTTAGTGAAGCATACATAGATGTCCCAGTTTTAACCGATATAAATACAGGTCCAACTGGCTCTCAGAATAGTTTTAGCTTGCAACACGAAGAATATTCACCAGAACTGACTCTGCCAGCAAAGAACAATGAGTTAGGGGAGAAAGTTGATGGTGTGGTCGGGAAGCAACCGGGAAGAAAATATGTCAAAAATAGCCGGAGGGGCAGAGGAAGAGGTAAATGACGTGATAGCATATATCTTGTATATTAGCAATCTAGGTTAGACTAGACGTTCCACTAGTGCTGTTGTATTCTGTTTGATTAATGCTACTTTAAGGTTGCAAAGAACAAAAATGCATGTGTTGACAACTTTGAGGCAGATTGATTGTGTTCTGTTCATATATCACAGAATGTGGTAATATAACAGAATTAGATTTCCACACTTCGTTTGACTAATATTTTGTAATGTAATATACCTAAAGCTTAGGTCAGAAACCCTTTTTTTTTAGCCTTTTCTTGATTCGTGTTTTATTGTTCGTTAATGTTGAAATTTGTTAGGTTCTTATTTCTTTGTTATTGTGTGGATTTCCTATGAGTAGCTAAAATAAGTTGAAAGAATCTATTAGAAGAGCATAAAGCAAGTCAATCAAGCCTTATTGTTAAAAAATACGTAGAACATTTCAAAACTAGTATTTGATTTGCAAAATTAGAAAATGCGAGTGAAATACTAGGATTGCAACGACCATAAAATATCTTATTGTTAAAGAAATATTAATATTATTTTTTTTGTTATTTTGTTAATAATATTTTCATGGAGTTTTCCACAGAATTGCCCTATGGCAGGCAACTTCAGGGAAACAACAAAAATATTTCCAGCGTCCACTTTGCTTATCAAGAGCACGAGTTACGGGCAACTTCTGCAACTGTAAATCAATCACAAATATGAACTTGAATGAAATTTGCAGGAACGAATAGAAACCCAAACATAACCAAAAATAAACAAGAACACAATGCTAACTTGTAAACCAAACAAACATCTCTTCCCCAATCTTCACAGGCCTCTAAGAAGGCACAGTAGGCCTTCCCATGGTCTGCTTCCAGCGAACCATAGCCCTCCCGTTTGGATGTTGCAAAAATGAAGAAATGATGTTTAAAAATCGAGCGATAGATATAAGACTAGCGGAACTCAAGTTTGTCATCCCAGTAGTATCCTCCAACTTGTATCTCGAACATAGATCACCTATAGCAGTAACCATCTTGGTACTGGTCTCAAAACCACAGCTCATAACGTAACACAGTCTCTCCAAAATATTGATACATTTTCTGCTATTTTTTTGCAATGTACCGTCCAAAATCACCATCTATTCCTTTGAGAAAAACCTCCTGAAGAATATTTTCCACATTGTCATTATCCAAGTCCACAGGTAGGTAGAGACTTTGAAGATGAAACCGTGCATATTTACATTCTGGGTTCTCAAGTATGACACGTTTGGCAAATTCTAATTCACGCTTCCTCTCTGGGCTCGAGGCATTCAGGCCATGTCTCATTACAACAAATGCTCTCTGATTCCAAGCAGCCTGATTATCAGTGTCATGGTTAAGTAATTGATCACAGTATTCAAATTCTTCTTCCCATCCTCCAAATGCCTCAAGAAGTCACTGTCTATGGTACCAGGCATGAACATTTTTTGCATCCTCAGTTAAAATTTCGTGTGTGAGCCTAAGTTCCTTGTCATGAGAAAAATTCACAGCCCCTTCGAAAAGCCACCGTCTCTCGTGCCATGCGGAATTATTCTTTGGTTGTTCAAGTAAAATATTGCTTGAGAATTCAAATTCATCAGATAAATAATCCCCTGATAATTTAATATAGCGAAGTAAAACATCTTGGCTCACGGCAACCCTCAGTTTGTAGTTCAAAACAAGGCTCTGTTTGTAGTGCCAAGCACACTGGTTGTTTCCATCATCAAATAGAATTTTGTTTACAAATTTATTTGCTTTGCTCACACAATCAGTTCCAATTCTTTCAGCAAGCCTCTCTATGTAAATCCAAGCATATTGGTGCTCTGCATTTTGAGATAAAACTTGCTTGCTATATTCAAATTCTTCCTCTAACATACCAGTTTCAAGCCCCATGTAAATGTTGAGACTATGGCCCCAGGCATACATGTTGTCTATATCCAAAGATTTTATCTCCTTTACAAATTCAAGATGATCACCTGTATCGACAATTTCATGTCGAAGAAAAGTCACCTCAATGTTCGACCATGGACCAAGCATATCTTGATCTCTGCGTAGATAGTTTTTCGTGTAGTCAAGTTCTGCACTCAGGGCAATAGCTCCAAGATTTTCAGCGATCCACATTCTGTGATACCATAAATTCATGCAATTAGAGTCTATCTCCAGGGACATAATAGTCTTGAGTTCATGCAAATCAAGTTCAAGTCGCCTTAGTATTTCACACCTAGCTCTCCATACATCGTCATTCTCAGCATTTAACTTTATGGCTCCCGAGGTCAGCTCAAGGCTCTCTTTGGAGAAATAGTTGGATGATAACAAGTCTTTGATTTCATAATAGTCTGCTGAAGCAATTTTTTCTACTAATTTCCTGCCATCAACTTGTACCGTGGGTTCTTCTAAATCGGCCCGCCCAACGCTCTCGCTAACAGCTACTTGGGATCCCTGCACGTGCATTGACCTATTTCTTCTCCAGTGAGGGTTCGTTTTCAATTGCCCGATATTCTCAGAACGCGAGTCGCGGTTAAGCACCATTGTTGATATGCTTCCGTAGTCTGTCAAACTTTGAGGATTGTTACTGGAAAAAGAAATTGGGGCAAAGGCGGTTTGGTTGAGAACTTCGCCCACACAGACCGCCTTCGGAGAAATTATCTCTACTAATAATAATTAATAAGATAGTAATGAAAAGTTAAGAGACCTAAACATATCCAATTACAAAATGATCGTGATGATAATTGGTGCAAGGATTACAAATGTGCTTGAAATTACAATTTCACCATATATCTTCTGTATTGAAAAAGAGAAATATATGTATAAAATTATAATTTCACCCTTATCTGTAAACTTATTTAAACACTCTATATACTTGGTGCAAATATAAAAGAGAGTGATGTCAACAACAATATTTAGGTTTAAAACGATAAATATCACTATTTGCATTTTGTAGAAAAATAAATAAAAATTAAAAACAAACAAATAAATAAAATATAGACTAAAGAACACCTTTTACCAAGACGAAATCTTGGAGGGTTAATTACACATAACATCTTCAACCTCTTTTCATAGATTACGTCTCAACCTTGGATTATATTCTTGTGGGTCCCCAACATTTTAAAATTGTTACAATTAACGTCCTTATAATGAATTCTGTTTATTTCTACCGTTAAAATTAGAAGTATTATGGTAAAATATAAAAAAATAAATATTTTACTGTTTAAAAAAAAAAAGAGGTGGGCGAGGAGACAACTCCTTTTGGCTGCTGAAAATGATAGCCTTGCAGCCTGTAACGCCCCGCCTCTAATACAAAGTTTAATTATTGAGTATATATTTCTTACGTGTAATGCATGAATGATACATGTGTGTTTACTCATCTGCATTAATAGATTGATATTATTATACCGTACATGATGTATGGTACGCCAAGTATGCGTACATTGGGCATGCGTATAATTAGTATACGTGAGGAACATGTCATGACATGGTGAGTTGTGCATTGATGATGCTGTGAATGATTTGCGTGAGGTCCTCGTATATTGTACCGCTTATGTAGCATTCCGGGTAGATATACCAGTTGAGGCAGTGTATCCCCTCGTGAGTGTTGGGGGCTCGGCGGCTGGCCGACTAAGTATATACACTGGACATAGTGTTAGGGGCCCAGTGGCCCACTATTTGGGTATCTATGTTGGACGCAGTATTGGGGGCCCAACAGTGGATATGATATGGCTAGGCCTTGCTTTTAATATTGGTAAGTCCTTGGTGACGGTCAAGGCATGGTAAATCATTAAGAACAAAGCATGTGCGAGCTGTATATATTGACAGTCCTTACTTATGACGAGCTCACGCGATACTTTATAAGTGGGACGTGGACCTTGTACGAAGGGTTGATTTTGTGTGGGAGCATCCGTTTATTTGTTAGATATCATGAGTTGGCTATGCATGTTATCATGTTTGCTGAGTTTCTATAGCTCACGTAATTGCTTTGTACCGTAGATTTACTTGTCAACAACGTGGACCATTGGAAGTTCAAGAAATGTCAGATTAAGACAAATAATGCCGGTTTTATGGGGTAAATAATTATATTCCATTGTGAGGGATAAAATAGTATATTGTATTTTTCTCAAGAGGTGGATTGTTACACAGCTCTCCAGTACTGCAGGAAATGACAACACTTTGCTACCATTAAAACACTGGAAGGAGACTTCTCCAAGGCTGCTGGAGCCAAAAGGAGGTGTCCCCTTTCTTTTTTTTTATTTTTTATTTTTAAAAACAGTAAAATATTTATTTATTTTGTATTTTACCATTAATACCTTCAATTTTAATGGTAGAAATATACGGAATCTGTTACATAGACATCAAGTGTAACACTGTTGAAATATTGAGGACCCATAGGAGTAAAATCAAAGGTTGGAGACTTAATCGATGAAAAATTGAAATGTTGGTGACGTTATGTGTAATTAACTCAATCTTAGATTCTAATTTATATGCTTAGTGTATTTAATTGCATAATTTTTTCATGAAAAATGCTAAATTTCCATTTAAATTTCAACTTTTATGTGTTTGATTCACAAGTAGAAATATAATTTAAATTCTACAGTATAATCCTATTAAGCATAACTTTTTTCATTTTCTCTAAAAAATAATTCCAACCTCCCCTAAATAAAATAGAAAATATTTTCTTTTCTATTTTTATCAAAGGCACTCTTACTAGAATTTCCCTCAATCGTTAAAATAAATAAATAATTTTTTTTCCTAAATTTGAAAAAGCAAAATATCGCAATTTATTTATTAAAATAAAAGGCAATTTAATAGAAATCCTCTTCGTTCTCTTTTTTTCCCCTGAAATCAAAACACTACCAGTCTGTAACTTCGAATTCCTGCCAGACGCCCCATTAACAATGGATCCCTATTCGTCGGCGGCGATTGCCCGTCAAACTTGGGAACTCGAAAACAACATAGTCACTACCACCGCCGTTGCCGAGAACTCCGCGTCGGACTCCATATTCTACTACGACGACGCTGCCCAGGCTGCTTTCCAGCAAGAAAAGCCGTGGGTCAACGACCCACACTACTTCAAGCGCGTGAAGATCTCCGCACTCGCTCTCCTAAAGATGGTCGTCCATGCCCGCTCCGGCGGAACCATTGAGGTCATGGGACTTATGCAAGGGAAGACGGATGGTGATACTATTATTGTTATGGACGCTTTTGCACTTCCTGTAGAGGGGACTGAAACTCGGGTGAACGCCCAGGCTGATGCCTATGAGTACATGGTCGATTATACGCAGACCAACATACAGGTTGGTGGGGTTTTTTTTTTTTTGTTTTTCTTGAATTGTAATTGGTAGATTTCTACCTACTAGTACACAATAATATAAAATAATGTCGGGGTTTATGTTTTCGAATTTCTGGTTTGGGCTGTTTTACCTATCTTCTGTAATCATTCAGGAGCAATTGCAGCACTGTTTCTGTGAAGTAGTCGCGTAGTGATGATAGAGAGAAATTCTTGGCGTGCAGAAAAAATATATTTACTTTTCAACATTGAGTTATTACAGCAATCTGCTGATATTTAAGTAATTTTCCAATTATGTTTGGGGGTTATCTGTAGATATTTTGAGTTGTTTTACAATTATAGTTTAGCTGAATATGTGTGAAAAATTTATGCACGCCCTTTGATGTAGAAGCATGGTAATGAAATCCCGCACTGCCCATGAATGAATAATGTGGTAGATATGAATGTTTGCAGTAAATTTTTTCTTTTTACCCTGATTTGGAATAGACAGTCCTCCTTTCTCCTTTCTCCAAGGGATGGGGGTTCTTTTGCTACTCAAGAAATTTATTTTGATGTGTACTTTAGAAAATGTAAAGTACATTATAAGGATAGAGGAGAACTTGGTACCACATTGTTAGATGGTTTAGTTGCTTTATGTTTGGAGGAAATTTAAATTAGGCCAACTTTTAAAGCACAGATTGCTTGTCTACTGCCTCGCCCCACTGGTGTTATAAATCTCCAGAATTGAACGGAATTTGAGAATTTAGTTAAGCTTTATGAAGGCAGGTTACTCCATCTGGGGTTTATATGTCTGTCTTATATTACCAATTGAATTATCTTATATCTAAAATTTTGCGTTATTTCTACTTAGTCTGTTCTTAATGTTGTTTAGTAACTTTTTTCTTCTTTCAAGATCATTATCTCACCTTAAATTGTGTGTTGAAGGCGGGTCGACTAGAGAATGTTGTTGGGTGGTACCATTCGCATCCTGGTTATGGATGTTGGCTTTCTGGTATTGATGTTTCCACACAAATGCTTAACCAGCAATACCAGGAGCCCTTTCTAGCAGTTGTTATTGATCCTACAAGAACTGTGTCTGCGGGAAAAGTAGAGATTGGTGCTTTCAGGACTTACCCGGAAGGGTACAAGCCTCCAGATGAGCCTGTTTCTGAGTATCAGACAATTCCTTTGAACAAAATTGAAGACTTTGGAGTACATTGTAAGCAGGTAATGACTTGTGTTGTGACAAACATTTATGGTTCTCAAACTGTTCTGCAGATTTCCTATTCTAACCTCATCATATATGCAGTATTATGCACTGGATATCACATATTTCAAGTCATCTCTTGATTGTGAACTCTTGGATCTGCTATGGAATAAATATTGGGTTAACACCCTTTCTTCTTCTCCTTTGCTTGGTAATGGGGATTATGTTGCTGGTCAAATCTCTGATTTAGGTAATTTTCTTGCCAACATTGCAAGTTCTTTATTTCTGTCCACAATCAGTTGTTTTGACGAGAAATCTGACATTTTAGCATTGCTAAAATAGTTGATATTCAAAAACTCCTGTAGGTAATGCATCATGTGTGTCAAGTAAATGGTATTTTGTTAACAAATTGTTAATTTGTTAATTGATGCAACTAATATCATGTAGCTGAAAAACTGGAGCATGCTGAAAGTCAATTGGCTCATTCACGCTTTGGACCATTGATAGCAACTTCTCAGAAGAAGAAAGAGGTCAGTGTAATGTTCTGACTGTAAATCTTGCTTCCCTTCCTACGGTAGAATACTATGAGCATTGGACCCTTGCCTGGAAACTATATACTTGCTTTTGTTGTAATTATTCTTCTATATGCTAAGCACTTTCTTCCCAATTCTTTTCATGCAAGATATTGGTTTTCTAACCTATTCATGAGCAAATGTTGTTATTGTAGAACATGTTCTTTAACGTGTGCCAATATTTCAGTGTGCAAGAATGGATAATACTCTGTGATGGGAAATCATTTCATTGAAGTCATTATTATTATTACTGTTAGTATTTTTAATTATTTTTCATTTATATTTTGGGCGACTACAAATGAAAGGTTGCTATTAATTTTTCCATATCTAAATACTGGTCATCACGATGATGATTTATTTATCTGCTTCTAAAGCTGTTTGCCAACTGGTCATATTCTTAAATTCTTAAAAGAGAATTCTATTGTAGTGCCCCCCCTCTTTTTTTGGTGGGGGTGGGGTGTTCGGTGGTGGTTGGTGATTGATAGTTTTTCCAGTGTGTAAAACAATGCTAATTTTGCTCCCGCATAATACGTATTGGTTTATTTACATGAGCTAGTAGTTGTCACATAATTCAAACTATTTTAGAATGCAAAGAAAAACCTGTGATTTTCAACATGTAGCTGTTCGCAATGTTTTGTCAGGAGATGCATTTGCAGAATTTTACTATTTTAGAATACAGAATAAAGTAAAAAATTTAGTATTCTCCATGTAGCCTTTCATTCTAAAATAAGCTGTGCATGGAATATGTGAATCTTTATAGTATTGGGGCGATCCTTTGTGTTGTATGGGCTAGATCACAGGATAGTCAGCCTAGCGGATTTTGAATTGACTGCGATCTTTTGTCCACAATATTACTTTTCTTGTTGGCTCTCACATGTATATATTCCTAACTTTTTCTTGCCAACTTCATAGATCTTGAAGCGTTGCTTGTATGCATGCTATAGTCAGCATATATATGCCAAACATCTTTAAGCTCTGATGTGCCTTTTAATTGACATTTCTCAATCTTACTTGACTTGATCTGAAATTGGTCAAACAGGTTATTAGCGAAAATGATAACCATTGCTATTTTTAACTGTGCATTACCTCATTGTTTACAGTTCAGGTTGTCCTGTTCTAATGCTTGCCTTATTGTTCATCAATTTCAGCCAACCAGTTGACCATTGATTATAAGCATATATGTGCATGTATATATGCTAACAGTGTGAAAATCTTTCCCATCCTTCTACTTTCTTCCATAGGTCTTTTAGTTGATAATTATATCTGTTTCAGGAGGAATCGCAACTTGCTAAGATTACCCGTGACAGCGCTAAGATAACAGTTGAGCAGGTTCATGGTTTGATGTCACAGGTACAATAAATTGCTTTGTTTACATTGTTACCCTTCTTACATGTTACTATAGTTGAGCTTTTGGATTGCTGAATACGGATCTCCCTCTCTTTTAGGTTATAAAGGATATTCTTTTCAACACTGTTCGTCAGTCCAACAAATCACGGGCAGAGTCATCTGGTCCTGAACCAATGGTTGAATACTGATGTAATGGCTGACATATCATGCCTCTGGTTATGCAGATTCGGTAGTTAGGTTTAGAATTTATTGGAAGTTTTTGCTCTTAACAAATACTGCGAGTCATGGCAATGCAACGACTGAGCTTGTCAAACTGTGGTTGTAGAAAACACGTGCGTGCAAGAGAGAGTTTATGTTTACATCCATCCTTGTACTCTTGAGATTAATGATAGTAATTTTTTGTGATTATCTTCTTTTCTCTGTCGGAAACATGTATTCCTGCCCTGGAGAATGCAGTAGACTTTTTTGACATGGATTTTGATGCTCAAGTCAGAATCCCATGTTTATGGATATATTGAAATTGGAGTATTGGGTGAGCACCGAGCATAACCACTTGTAATTCCTAAACATATAGATCCCTGAGTGGATTGAGTTGAATCATGTGTTAATTACTTCTATCTTGCTCTTGATCGACTCAAGCTGAGTTGATAGATGTTAATAGTCGAGCTTGAGTTGATAGATGTTATATGAACTCGACTGATATGACCAGTCCGCGAGTATTTTTAGGCCCAGAAAGATTAGGCTGATCGATCGTGGAAGAAATGTGCTTACTCAATTATTTAGGAGCATACAAGACGTTTTTCTCCTTCCTAACTCTTCAAATAAATTACGTTTATTGTTAAAACTACCTGTTTATCTTTGAATTTTAATCCATAACCAAATAATATTTTAATACTTGTACATTCCAGTATGGTTCCAAAAATATGGCTTAATCATAATAACTTGGGGTGGGTTAGAGTCCCTCTCTACATGCACGCCACATGGTTCATGTGATGTTATAATGTATCATAGATCGAGCGTTAGATTAATTTCAGGTGGGTTAGGAGCAAATCCACGGAAAAAGAGTGTTTAATCAGTTAAAATTTTATAGCTGATTTTTAGAAGCAGTGAAAGATCAAAATTTTGTCTTGTCATCTTGTGATTTGCTGTTTGTCTTGAGTATAATTTTTATAGAAATTTCTTGACGTTCACGAGTCACCAAGTTCTATTTATATTCTTCTTCATGATCATTTTCTTCCATTTTTACCGTCAAAATCTCTCACATAAAATAATAATGTCATGATGATATACCATTTAGAACCGTGCATGGAAAATGATTTCCACCCAAGAGGATAAGAATCACAATCAGTATATGTGGCAAGAAACAGACCACGAATAGACTTCAATGGGGTCCTCCGATTCAGATTTTCGATCTCTTAACAACAAATCACCAAAATCACACTCCAAGTTGATGATTGCTAGGCAGTCCATCTATGGCCACTGCTGCGTCTGCTTCCATTGCTCTGCTTAAACCCCCACAGTTTTTCTCTCCTGCGACGACTTTCGATTTCCGGACTTTTCCATTTCATCGCCGCCGGTGGTCTGTCAAGAACCGGGTTACCGGAATTTATGCCTCGCTATCTGCTGCAACCCCTTTGCCGACTAAGCCAGATGATCTCGTCGCCTCTATTGTTTCCAAGGTACTATTTTTGCTCAATTTTGAATACTTTAATGTAATTGTATGCATCGTTTCTTAGCAATTGCATATAAACTTGATTTGTTTCTCTTAAGGTTAGGAACTAAATAAGACTAGAAGCAATTCGTGAGGAACCTAGAATACAAGAGGGGAAAATGTCATAAATTGAGTTGAATCATACAAACGGAAGTAAATATAATTAATCCTGGTTGATAAATGACACTGACTTAGTGGAGATATATGATCAAGCTTGACATATCACCTAATTGAATAATTAATGTACAGTTGATCCTAAAATGATGCAAATGATGAACTGATAATTTCCAATTTAAAAATACAATGTCCTTGCTTAAAAGAATCAGGAAACGAGAACCGATTCATGTATTATCATTTATAGACAACAAGGGTGTTTAAAGAGACTTTATTTGTGAGAATGATTGCCGCATGATCTCTAAAACAATGAAAATCTTTTATTATGAAGTTGATGTTTTATTTAATATGGTTATGTTGCCTGGCATTTTAAATGAACCCGAAATGGTAAAAAATGCAGTCTACCTACCAAGTATAAAAAAGTTTATCACATGTAATTAGATGGCATGAATTTTTCTTTTCCACAAAATACTAGCTTGATAAGATTAACTTTAAGGTATACAAACCTTCATTTGGCATTCTGTTTATGTGAAGTTTCTATTTTTGAATGTGTGGTGTCTTCCTATAGATCAGTACTTATCACTTTGTGGATGCAAGTAATTCGTTGCCTTCTATGCTATATGTTTACTGTATTTATATTCTATCATCAGCCATGTTTCTGTTTCTCTGTGGTCACTATCTGTGGCTTAAACCATTTTCATCTACTCTTGTGCGCTGCCTTCTCAGAACTTTCAATTATAAAGAAAACTGAGATTTATCACTTAATTAGGTCATCCAAACAGATCGAGGAGTTCTGCTGAAAAGAGATGAACACCAAAAGGTAGCTGAAGTGGCTTCTGAATTGCAAACATTTTGTGTTGAAGAGCCTGTAAAATGCCCTCTCATATTTGGAGGTAAAAGATCCCATTCTCGGTAATTCTACTCAATTTCTGACATAGGATCTTGCTTCTGATTCAAAGGTAGTGATTCTTCTGAAGAGAATGTCCAGGAACATTCAAAGAATAGAGACCATTAATTACCTGTGCAATTGTTTCTGGCATCCCTTTACCACACTTTATTAACCAAATTCTTATGATTGATTCTTTTGCAAAACAACTTTTGCACATAATGACTTGTCCACTGCAGAAAACCAAATGATCTTACAGATACAGAAATATTGGGTCTGATAATGTTGATGCATGAAATGTGTCAATATGAACCCATCATTCTCTTTCTGTCTCTGGCTGCAGAGGCAACTTTGAAGTTTCTTACACGAGGATACTGGATGGTTTCGTGTTTTGATGATCCCTACCTTATTGACCGCAAGTTCTGTATTTATTATTGCCTTCATTGCTGCTCCTTCAGTAGATATTGATGGTACAGACATTACATATAAAAAGAGAACAATTTTGTGTGTGTGATTCTACACGTAGACTGCATCTTTTCTGAAATTTTATTGGCTAGGAATAGCTTCTGAAATCCTACTCAACGACAATTTCCATTTTCAATGATGAGTACGCTAATAATGGTTATGATTAGACCATAGAGCGTTATCTAACTATTCTCTGCAGCATTTTGCATTTATGAAGTGAAATGCTCAAAAATATCAATCCTCAGTCTACGAATTTAAGTGCTTCCTGTTTTCTGTAATTGTAAGTTCTCTGTGAAAGGGTCTAATCTTTCGTTTCAATAAATTGTCTTATCTGCAGAGTGGGATGTGCTATATTGTTCGAACCCTACATCTCCTGGTGGTGGCTACCGAAGTTCATTGGGCCGCCTCTTTTTCAGTACTAAAGAAATGATTCAGGTTGTTGAAGCCCCTGACACAGTAAGAAACAGAGTGTCCTTTTCTCTTCTCGGGCTTGTAGATGGAGAGGTTTCATTGGAAGGTAAATTCTATCGCCAAATTTATCTTTCGTTTTTTATTTTTATTTGTCACAAATTGCCCAGACTTTCATTTTTCATGCTCACCATTCAATCAGTAGATTTGCCAAACTCTGGAACATTATCACTCTAATATTATGTTATCTATTTAACTGTCTGCATGCCAAACATGCACTAATTCCTAGTTAATCAGCAGGTAAACTAACGGCTTTGGACGGAAAATGGATTCAAGTAGTGTTTGAGCCACCTGAACTCAAGGTTGGAGGACTGGAGTTCACATATGGGGGAGAGAGTGAAGTGAAGTTGGAGATCACATACATAGATGAGAAGATCAGACTTGGAAAAGGTTCTAGAGGTTCTCTCTTTGTTTTTCAAAGACGCAAACCAATCTCATGAAACACTCATTTTTTCAATAAAAGTTTTTCCACCATAGTATATTTGACTTCTGATTGGTAAATAAATAACAGAAAAATTGTGAGATAATACTGGTATCTTTATGGGAACTTCCTTCTTATGGAATTCAATTTCTTCAATTGCATAGAATATCTCTATGTTTATGGAGTTGGTTTTTTCTTTTAAATTGGGGGATAAGAGGACTAAGACTGATATGTTTCGGCAGCATGACCGCAGCCAGACATTGGCAGTCATGCCCATTAGCAATCTGTTGTTGACTGAACAGTCAATCCAGCTTGGTTTATGGGACGGGTTCTGGATTGTCTTTGATTACTAGAACAATGTTTTCACCAGCTGACTAGACTTGGTTCATGTGGTACGGTGGGAATTGTGGTTGTACTGGTCCAACCACATGCACAAAACTTTGGCCAGGCAAGGCTAGGCCGCAATGCAATCTGTATGGTTCATTTACTAAGTTGTGACAAAGGGAAGAAGCAGTAGAGTATGAAGCATGCACAGTTTGAAATTTCTTTGTGTGCTGATGAACTCCAGTGAAATTATTCGATTAACATATAGAGATTCTTAAGGTTAAGAAGGATGTTTTTCAAATAAAAGCATAAAATAGCTGTGTGTGTGTGTTTTTTTTTTTTTTTTAAAACTGCCTAAAACACACTTCGAGGTGCCCCAAAAAAAAAAATCCAAATTGATCCGTGAGAAACTATCAGCCACGTCTACGTCCATAAAAAATTTGAAGGTTTTAGAAACCATTCTTTTGCTTCTTGACTTCCAAGCTAATAATAACGTGTGCACTGGCTGTCTTGTCCCTATTTCTTCACATGCCCTCTTGCCCTTCACGCTCAAGATTCATCGTCAAGTCACAGTTAATGCAAATCCCCCATCAGGAATAGTTCTTGATGAATATGCATCTTCTTCACTGGGATATGAAGATAAATCATCATCCCAATCCCTTTCCTTCAACTCTTCAATTTTCTCAACTGCTTCATTTAAATCCCACCTTTTCTCCATATCACATTCGCAGCAACACATCCCAATTTTCAAAAGTCTCATCATCTGACTTTCTGCATTTCGGGGCGGATTCATTTCTTTATCGAAAACCTCACCGGTCCACTCTTCTCTTACAACCGATTTTATCCATGCAGCCAAATCAGCATCATTTGCTCTCCCTTGTTTTAGATAATTTGCCGGAAACCGGCCAGTGAGCAACTCTAGTATCAGAATCCCAAGATTCCACACATCAGTCTTTCTTGTTAAGCAGTCACTTTGCATAGACTCAGGTGATTTGTATGCCACCATAAATTGTTGGGCATGCTCCTTGTTGAGTGCCGGTGCTAGCCCATAATCAGCTAGAAGGGGTTCATATGTATTGTTCAGGAGAACATTGGATGACTTTAGATGGCCATGAGGCAAGGTTAGGGTAGGAAGCTCCTTGTAAAGATAAGCCAATCCCTCGGTTACACCTTTGATGATCTTTAAGCGGGTTGGCCAGTCGAGACAGACTTGTTGAGGACTTCGTTTACCTATAGGAAATAATGTTCAAGTGAATTAAGTCAGGACATAATAGTTAAGATTCATCCTTGTGAAGATTGACTTACCATGGAGGTGACTAGCCAAGCTGCCATTTTCAACAAAATCAGAGATCAAAAGTTTTTCTCCTTTTGTATAGTAGAAAGCCACAAGAGGGAGCAGATTCGGGTGAGACAGCTTTCCCAGCCTCCTCATGTGTTCATAAAAATCTTCTTTTCTTGAACTGCTCATTTCTCTGAACCTCTTAACGACAAATCTTTGACCGCTGAAGAGGATAGCCTTGTAAGAAGATCCAAAACTTCCACTTCCCAATACTTCAGCAGATGCTCTGAGAAGTTCTTCCAATTCAAATCTCTCTCTGTCATTTCTCACAAAGTACAAATTTCCTTGTTCATTGTTCTTGGAGATTTCATCCTTAGAATTGTTTGATTCTTTCTCCTTGTAAACGTCAGTGGATTTTTTGTGGTCTTGTGGTTTTGCACGTCGATAGAAAATTAAGGAAGTTGCAGTAATGACTGCTAATGAAGCTGCAATAACTATGGCTACAATAAGGACGATTTCTAGAACAGAATTCTTTCTGCATCTATCTAGAGGCTCACCACATAAGTCGTTTCCTGTTTAAAACCACAAGATGAGCGAAAAGAACAGAAGAAGATGACTTCATGGAAAGTAAGTAAAATGATCAAGTTGTTTTCAGATTCTTGGTAAATATTATCAGTCTCTTTTAGAAGTTGCAGATTTAGATGTGGAAATTTTATGTGTTTTGATGAAAAATGGATCTGAACTGAATGTGACGGGGGTGTGAATTTGATATCTCAAATGGATGTAAAAGGGGTTGAAGATCTGTAGGACTTACCTGAAAATGCACTTTTATCCTGGGTTCTGAGTGTAGTTGGTATAGGACCTTCAAGGTCATTGTTAGCAAAATTCACTTTCAAATTTTCCTGCCAAAAATCTGGTATCCGCCCTTCAAACTGGTTGTTCTGAAGCTGCAATTCCTCAAGCTTTGGCAATTCCAGAAGGGATGTGGGTATCTTACCCCTGAACTCATTATTCGCCAATACTACTCTTTTCAAGGACTTCATGCCCGAAAAAACATCATCCGGAATCTCACCTGAGAATTGGTTGTTAGCCAGATACAAGCCTCTTAGTTTGCCAAGCTTCTTTAAATCCTCCGGAAAGGGACCAGCAAAAAAGTTGTTCGTGACGTTTAGTGTTAGCAGCATAGGTAACTCCGCAAGGATATCAATGTCAATTCTGCCTCCAAGCCCGGTGGCATTGAGTTCTAACCCCGTAACTTGACCATTGTAACAAAGAAGGCCTTTCCAGTTAGAATAATTTCCATTGCATGCTATATCTGTCTTGTTCCAATCATTAAGCGCCGTGGCATTTGAGAGAAACCCCTTGAACTTGAGTAGTATTTGTCCTTCTTTATCAGCAAATGATACTGTCATACCACATATTAACATGGCATGAAGTAGAAGAATCCAATATAGCATCTTACGAGCCATGAATGGTTTTCATAACCGGTCCCAAGTCTAGATAAAGAAAAAGGGTTACTGACAACCCTTTGATATAAAGCTCGGAAAAAGAAGGAAGTTTGCTATGGTCTCGACCAATGCTAACTACGAGGACCGAGCAAAAGAAGATGGTTTTTGCAGAAAAACAGGGGAGAAGGAGAGTTGTAGAAATGATGAAATCCCAAGAATCTATATAAGGCCAAATGGTTGTAGACAAAGAAAGTAAAGGGGTGGTGAAATTTGCAAAGTCTATTAAGAATTTGCTGTTTTGGCCGGCGCCTTTGAGTTCTTCTTTTTGCCAGTTTTGAGTTCGTTACAAGTCTTATATTTACATGTATTAGACTTCCTTGTTATTAGTGATGCTAAATTTTTCATTGGTCATCCCGTCACAAAGATGCATTTTTAAGCCACCCCGTTGGCAAAAGAATTATATTTCAATTTTTAAGATAGTATTTAGTCAAGTTTATCACGTCTACATATCTCGTGAGACTCGACTATATTACATAACTAGCATTCTTAAAAAATTTATTTTAATTTCAAATTTGAAATAGTTTGCCGACAGACAGTAATTTTTTTTTAGTGCTCTATAGTGTACTTGTCACTTAAAGTTGCCACTATTTGGGTCAATACACTCAGTGGTGACGACTACGCTGCGTTAGGGTTTTGATCAAAATGAGCACCATACTTGTCTTTCTTAAAATTAAGCACCACTTGTATTGCAACGACGTACAGCCACGGCATTGTCATCTCATTACAAGCGCAATGTCAAATAATTTAAAGTGATGATGGTTTTTTATCTGGTTGTGGCAATATGTCTACACTCTTCAATAACAATGATTTTTTATCTGTTTCAAATTATTTTAATTTTTAGAGATTAAACTTGTCAGTTTTTATTTCAATTAATTATAAATTAACATATGTAAAATTTACACAAGGAAAAAACAAAATCACAAACTAGCTTGTTGACCAATCACCTAAATCATCAGCATTTCTTTGCTCCTTTTACATGATATCAGTGTGACAACAAAGTTATCAAAATGGTGGCCTCGAAGACCACATTGATGTGACCTTGCAAAGAAGTTGCAAGTTGAGACTTAAATTTTTGATAATCCATAATTGTTAATGTCTTAAATAATAAATTCAATATTTTTAATACATTGGTTATCAAAGGAACACCTTTGTTAACATCGAGTCTTGTTTTTGTCATTATCTACTTCCTTGCCATAGGCCCTTTAAATGCTTATTTCTTGTTTATCTCTTTGATTAATGCATCATTGCTCGCATAAACCTTTTCAACTTTGCACGTTAATTTACTCAAACAAAGAGACTTATTTCATACATCAATTTGTAATAAAACATGTGTAATTAAACATGACATTCCTTTTCACTAATTATTTAGTTATCTTTCTCTTTACTTAATTACACACCTTGCTATTTCCTGTAGTGTCTATGTCTCCTACGTAAGGTTTTCTCAAGTAGTAAGAGGATATGATGGACAGAAAAGAGAGAAATGCGAGTTCTGGTGTGAATTTAAAACAAAATAAACAATAAAAAGTAATTTGAGTGTATCTATCTAAAAAAAAAAAGAAAGAAAGAAAGAAAAGAAAATTAATATGTGCGACTCGTGAAAATTGATATGTGCGACTTGTCACTCATTTCTTTCCAACTTGGTTCTTCTCTGAAACTTAAAGAACGCTCCTCTCATGCAAATCACATGCTTTATGACTTCGTTTTTTCATTTGAAAAAATGATCGCAAGAGAAGGGTGTTTGAGTTGGCTGAGGAGGGGGGGGGAGGTTTCTAAATTGTATTGTAATGGTTAGATACTCAAATTTTGAGACTGGAGTCCTAAATTCAGACAACCCCCATTCCTTAGCTAAATTTCTTCTCCTCCATCATCTCTCGTTGTACATAAAAAAACTCTCCCCGTTCTATAAAAATAGACTCATATCAATTTTTCACTAGATTAAGAAACGTGAATTAATATATAGTTGGAAATACAAAATTTACAATTACTTCCCTAATATGTCCTTATGCAATATTGAATCACTCTTGTATTTAGTCAATATATTCATTAAATAGACTAAGGACATATTTGAAAAAGAAATTATTAACTTCATCTATATTTATATAAATGAATTATAATTTAAGACAAATAAAAATAGAAATTGAGTTTATTGGACGGGAGAGTAATAATAATAAAGAAAATAAAGAGAAGGAAAGAAGGTAAAGAAAGAAAACAACCACAGACATCCCAATAAATAAATAAAAAGTCAGCATTATTTTTGTAAACAAAAAGATTGGGCTGCCACCTCTTTCGGACGTCAGTGAAAACAAAAAAGGCTCCGCAGTGACATCAATCATCATCCTCCTAAAATATTGCAGTCACCGTTTCGTTCTAACTCTATGCGATTTTCTTGCTCAAGTTCTATTCCTTGATAGCAAGATCAAAGCTAAAAAGAGGGGGGGGGATAAAGTAAACTAGCAGCAGAACTGACGAATGGGAGCCGAAGAATCAAGAAAGCATCCTCTTGTTTTCGCTTACTATGTCACTGGCCATGGGTTTGGCCATGCCACCCGTGTCGTTGAGGTACAAATATAATTCATTGCTCTCGAAGTGTGTGTTTATTGTGAATTCTAGACTGCAAGTATTTGTAAGCACTAAGCAGCATTATAATAATGTTTTAGTGCAGAAACAATCTAATTTGAAAGCCCAATTTTGAGTATAGTTGATCTTTCTCTATATATGTGTTCCAGTTCGTTGGGTACTGTAGTTTGATAGATTTTTTTTTTTTTTGGATACAGAGCCCATCTAAGGTATAGGTGATCATTTTTGTTGTTTCTTTAACTGAATTCTGTATGGGTTGTTTGTTTACTAATATTGGTATTACTATGTAAGCATCATGATATTGTTTTCTGAAAAGAATCCATTTGATGTAAAGGACACATTTAAGCCTGGTTGACATTTTTATTGCTTATCTAGCTGAAAATTTGTTTTTGTCTAATTGAATTATATATGTGTTTCAGTGAACTATTATGCATGTATGTACTGGTTTAAGGTTCTGACTTGAGTATACTTGATAATATTAATCATTTTCTTTTTAACCCCCCACCAAAAAAAAAGAAAAAAAGATTATCTTCTTCTTCTTTTGGGTTGGATTGGGTTTTACTTTGAGTTTTCTTCTTTAACAGTTTTGGTTAAATAGGGTAATTTATTAATTTCAGCCGAAAGTAAGGGAGGAGAATGCCAAAGGGGGAAGAAATGAAAGACAAAAAGAAAAGGAAACGGGATTATAATAAAATGATGAATATCTCTCTGTTTACATGCCTCTGCATGGAACGGGGTTCCCGGAGGATAATGAGTCAAATTTACCGGTACCAAACCAAATGATTTAAGTTACCAATGTTGAACCATCTCATGTTTAAAAGCTTAAGTTGTTAGAGAGTTGTCTTTAGCAAGGTCCTCCATGTCGTGCCAGATTCTTCATCAAATTACATACATGTTAACAATTTTTGTAAAGGAATGGCAATAAGCTGAATTTGGAATCGTGTGCTACAATACAATGTTGACCTATGTTGCCTAAAATCTCAAACTTTTAAAAGAGGTAATTAAATAATTGTTTCTTAGAGTACTACATTGTACATGCATATTGCTGAGGATTCAAGATTGTGTTAGGTATTATTAGCTGTTTACTCAGCTCTGGATGGTCATGAACTTCTCATCTCTTGTTGTATTCATTTTCCTTTTCACTGAAGATCTTTCGGCTTCATATCCAGATTGATTAGTTCTAAATCAATATGATCAACTGGTAAATGATACCATGGGCTTCTTTGACACCACCTGGGGATTCAAGTGCTTTGGAAGATTTGTGTGGTTCACATTGTGAAATATAAAATAAACTTTGGGGGAATCAAATCCTCTTTTTCCCCACGATAATAGGAAAAAGCAGTAACCTTAACTGTGTATTTTTATTTGTCCAATCTCTTTTTCCTTTCTATTAGTTAACTTTTGATGTGGCGTAAATAAAATGCTAAATAAGAATCAAAACATGCATTTTCTTTTATTAATAAACTAAAATTTTTTTACATATAGACGCCTTTAAAGTTCTTTTTTATTTCAAAATAGAAATAGAATGAGTGGAAAATGAATGGTGGAGATCTGATTTCTCAAGAAATATGTGGATGTGATTAGTGTTACGTTTGTTTGTTCTAAATAGTAATAGAATGCTAATGGGGGCACAATTTTTGTATATTTAGTTTTCTATATGTGTGATCTGGAAATGATATGAGTTCCTAATGTACTGCTTAGGTCATTCGGCATCTCATTCTTGCTGGGCATGACGTTCATGTGGTCACCGGTGCACCGGACTTTGTATTCACAACTGAAATACAATCTCCTCGCCTTTTTATTCGCAAGGTCCTTTTGTTGTTTCGGAAATGCTTCATGTTAAATAACCATTATGACCTGTCATTCATTTTAACTAGAAACCATGTATTACAGGTGCTCTTAGACTGCGGAGCAGTGCAAGCAGATGCTTTAACTGTTGATCGTCTTGCTTCCTTAGAGAAAGTAAGCTCAGTTGACTTGACAATTGAAGAGCGAGTCTATATATGATCTTGATTATTCATTTTATCATGATATTTTAGCCATCTTTTGTTTTGATTGCTCACATTATTATGAAACTGTATCCATCTTTCTTTTGACATTCTACCTTTATTGTTTGATTTAGTATTCTGAGACAGCTGTGGTACCTCGTGACTCTATTTTGTCAACAGAGGTTGAGTGGCTGAAATCCATCAAGGCAGACTTAGTGGTAAGTTCTCGTATTGTCTTTTTCTGAGTCTTTCCTTGTGTAATCCACAATTTGAAGTGTCTTTTTGACTGCTTATTTCTGGTTATTAAAGAAGGGATAAAAAACTGGTGTTATTTTGAGATAGCAGACGATGATCATATCACTTCTGCATTTAGCATGGTAGACCTCATATAATAACTGTTTAAGCTCTCATCAGATTTGTTTGGAAATACCTATAGTAGAGAGAATTTCTTTTTGAAGTTTTTCAGCACTTGGTCTAGAAAAAATGTGGATTCTTGTGTTGCAAGAAAGTTAGAAAGGTAAGAAAAAAAGATTTCGACTTAATTGGAGGGGGGAAAACTCAACTCCAGAAGCCGTTACAGTTAAATATTTTTAACTTTTTTTTTCACTATTTTTGTTCAATTTTACAAATATTTAAAAAAATGCGACTTTAAAAGGGTAGTTGAACTTTAATTAATACTTTAATTTCAGATGGCATTTTCTGTTCTGTTCTTCCTATTGCATTGTTATTCACTTGGATTTTGTATTTCAGTTTGACTATGGCAGTAGAATACAAGTATAGTTTGCTGACATCTATATGTGTACAGGTCTCAGATGTTGTCCCAGTTGCTTGTCGTGCTGCGGCCGATGCTGGAATTCGCTCTGTTTGTGTCACCAACTTCAGGTAGTCTGTGTGTGTGTGTGTGTGTGTGTTATCCAGGAGGAGAAGCGAACTACGAGATTTGAATCAAGTTCAAGTATGCACTTGTTTGAATGTGAGAAAATGGTTAATGTCCTAGCAAAACAACAACGCAAATAAACAAAGAAAGGAGACTGTTCATGTTATTTGTTGAAAACATAAAAAATTAACAGGTGTGCTAATGTGCTTTGCTTTCCTGTTTCTTTTTTACCATTATTTCATGTAACACATAGGGCATTTATTACCTAATTTGCAGGTTAACAAGGCAGAATATAGTAATTTTATAGTTCTGGCTTGAGAAATAAGTTAATCACAGTGGTTCTAGATTAATGTAGCATCAAATGAATAGAATTTTATTTTATTTATTTTATTTTTATTTTTATTTTTTTAAAATTATGCTTTCATAAATGTTATAAATATTTAACTGTAAAAGTGTATACTTTAGAGATTTTATGTTTTGTGAAACATATGCATTTTCTTTAAAATTTTTGAAGCCTGGACTTCTACCACATGCTATGTTCTTAACTCCAAGCAAATGTAAGGATTTTCCTCTCTTCAAAAATACAAAGTTTCCCGAAAAAAGATGTATTGAAATAATCTTTCAGAATTTCTGAGAGAACTCCTAGACAAATGAAAGGAAACTTACTAACCTGCCACTTCCCAGTAGCAAATGGACTATGTTTTTATTTCGGGTTATGCCAATAGAATTGCACTAGGAATAGATTTCTGGAAAATTGAAATTCATTTTATGGTTTAAGATAGCATCTGAAATATCTGTTTCTCTTGGAAGTTGGGATTTCATCTATGCTGAATACGTAATGGCTGCTGGAAGTCATCATCGGTCAATAGTTTGGCAGGTAAGAGAGTAACTACCTGTTTATCATAACCTCGATGTATGATGCATTCTTGTGTGTATGTTCTTCGAGATATTAATTATTAAATAGCTCTTACTTATCTATTCTAATAGTGACCCTTGTGATAGATGGTTCCATATAGCAGGAACTGACCGCGGATACATTCTTAAAGAGAATTATTTCACTGGATACGTATCCACAAAATATTTGCATTTGAAAAGCACCCCTCTTTACTGTCAAGGTTTTAAACCAAGAAATTGCTGCTGTATATTTATTCTGAGTTTCATGGCTGCATTGTGATATTCCATTACTTCTTAATCGGTGGGTAAAGACACATGATAACGAAATAGGGCTGAGTTCTGCAAATTAATTTCATGTGATTCTCTTCTGTTTCATATAGAGAATGTTGCTCTTAGTTCTAGAAGTTTAACTCAGGCAAACAGTAACACTGCCTCCCCTCAGAGAGGTACTTCTGCTAATGAATCTGCAGATGTAACGCCTGTTTCATCAAGCTTATTGTTATTACTGAGGATAATGGAGATCTCTGTAAGGAATGTCCTTGGAAACAAAACTTTGCTAGGAGAAAAGCTTTATATTGTGATTCAAACAAGGGTTCAACAACAAAAATATGAATAGAAATTGCTACCTTTTATGTTCTTTTCTTTTCTCCCTTTTTTCTAAACTCTGCTAGCATATTTATAAGTATCACTTACATCACTGATTTGCAGTGAAGTTTGTACTGATTAATAAGATGGGAAATGATTATTGTCATATCTGCACCCTGTTTGTGGACAATTGTTCTGTGGCTAAATTTATCCGCATCCCATGAAGTGTGTTTAGAATTTCGTTCTTTTCCACCAATTTGATTTGTATATCTTCTCCTGTGGTATTCCCTTTGGTACTTTATTCTACCTGTTTTTTTGGTGAATACAGATAGCAGAGGATTATTCTCATTGTGAATTCCTTATCCGCCTCCCTGGATACTGCCCAAGTATGTTGTAACTTGATACATTACCGACTGGAAAAAGGAACACTATTTCCTTTCTTATATGAACAGTAGAAGTTCTAAAGATTTTGTTATTTTTAATGACTTCTATTTCTGAAATTTATTATTCAAATACTCCAGTGCCTGCATTTCGAGATACAATAGATGTTCCTTTGGTAGTAAGGAGATTGCACAAGTCTCGTGAGGAGGTAGGATGAAAGTTCACTCTGAATTTGCTAGTCTGGAGTAATTTCTAAACATATAATTTCCTTAACCCTACCAACCTCTCTTCTTGCAACTAATCCAGGTGAGGAGGGATCTTGGCATTGGGGATGATATAAAGGTTGTTGTTCTCAACTTTGGTGGACAGGTGAGTTATCATAATTCCATTCGTTTGTCTCAGGAGTGAATGAGTGTTTCTCTATGCCATAATACTTCTAATGCTCCCAAAAAGAAGAAAGAAGAAAAAAGAAAAAGAAAGAATAAGGAGTATCTCCCTTTTTCTGATTTTTGTATACAATACATTTCTACCTGGCTATTGCTTTCTGTGTGAGCCATAATATTGAATCTAATGAACCATACTGCATTAACCATTTGCAGCCAGCAGGTTGGACGTTAAAGGCGGAGTACCTGCCTTCAGGTTGGCTCTGCCTGGTATATTATTTTTCCTCCTTTTGCCTATTTTTATCCCTCAGTATGTTAAAAATAGAAGCACCTTTAGGGTTGAAACACGTCGTTTTCCCCTGTATTCAGGTCTGTGGTGCCTCCGATAATCAGCAGCTTCCTCCAAATTTTGTGAAATTGGCAAAAGATGCATATACTCCCGATGTGATTGCAGCATCAGATTGCATGCTTGGTTAGATATTTATGTTTCCTGCATTGCTGATATGTAATCAGAATAATCATTTACTATATCACTCTTACAAATATTGTACAGGGAAAATTGGATATGGGACAGTAAGTGAAGCACTGGCGTACAAGATACCATTTGTCTTTGTGCGCAGGGACTACTTCAATGAGGAACCATTTTTGAGAAACATGCTTGAGGTGAGTCACTAACTCCTAAACCAGTTAAGAGTGAAAAAGGAAATCAGAATAACAATAACTCACATATTTATGGATGTGACAATCTCCATATCCAATATGTATTTTTCACTATAATCAAGAACAAAAGTTTTACCACAGGAGTTCTCATGTCTCTGTCGTCTATCTGCCACAGGCACATAAAACATTCTCTCATATTTCTTTACATATCATAGAAATGAACATATAATGCTCAATAAACAGCTAGAATATCTAAAAGTTTAGTTGGCTTTGCTGGGCCAAAAACAATCTTTTAACTAGTTTATACTGTCTTTGGCTTTTGACATTTCATATGCTTTCTTCAGTATTATCAATGTGGAGTTGAGATGATTCGAAGGGATTTACTTACTGGACACTGGCAACCATACTTGGAACGTGCAGTTAGTTTGAAACCATGCTACGAAGGGGGAATCAACGGTGGCGAGGTACTGTCATCCCTTGAACCTGAATTTCCAGGTTCACTTCATGTTTTCACCTTTGGTGCATCTTCAAGTCATTCTAATTAAATTAGTGTCCATCGTGGGTTTAATACTATTAATTAATGAAAATTAACGTAACAGTATAATCATCCAATAACGTAACAGTATTTGTTTTTAATCATTTCTTTTTGCGTGCACAAACATGAAGGTACTTGTGCATGTGTATGTTCACTTGAGTATCTAAATTGAATCTTATGATCAGAGTGGCACAGGTATTTAGGTTCTTACGAAAATCACACAGGTCTATCTGCTATCTGATTTTGTCACAATGAACAATGTTTTTCCAAATTTGATATTGGTTTGAAGTCTAATAGTAGTATATCAAAAGGAAATAAGCCATTTCCTCTGGGATTCTCTCCAGATCAAATATGGAGGAAGAATATTTGCCTCACTAATTACATTTACAGGTTAAAGCTTTTATATTAGTTTCCACCTTCTAGAGGTAAATGAATCTGCATATGTCCTGCCAACATAGGAAATCAAAAAAATATCTTAATGAGGTTTGAACTCTCCTAACTGCGTCGGTTCAGCTTATTCTATTTGTAATACTTCTTTTTCAATTATAGCATTTTAAAGTTGTAAGATCTTTGGCAAGTATGTAAGTAAACCTTCAAATTACCTTCTATGAGTCAGTTTTATAGTGCAGGTTTGGGGTGCAGTACTCGAAACGATTCAGTATTACAAAGAACAAGATTCGTCCTTTTCTTTGGCAGTTACGTCTAGAGACACCTACTCCTTCCTACCACACAAGTCCACGGTGGCTAATGAAAAGTGTTTTCTATTTTGTCATGTCCTTTACTATGAACCTTGTACTCTGGATTCCCCCAGAATACTCAAGATGATAAGAGCTAGGATTGTAGTTGAATCCATCTGTTACCCTCCGTATCTCCCTCGATGATGCTCTGGAAGAGCTCCAATAACATGCTGGAAAATCAGTGCAATTAGTAGTCAAAGTGACTTTGCTTTGCATTTTTTCTTTTCTTTACTGTTTAGGTTCTGACTATCTGCTTTTAATGAAAAAGCATTCCTACCATTTAGTTTCTAACTTATTTACTTGAGCTCTTGCATATTTCATTAGAAAAATGTACCGGCAAAGAGTTGCATTCATGTAATTTTTTTTTTTCTGCATTGAGATAGTAGCATCCTTAGTAAAAGTCTCTAGTACTGTTTTTACATCTTAATGTAAGACTTTCAATATAAGCATTTCTAATTTAGTATCAATATCAGGTTGCAGCTCGAATTCTGCAGGATACAGCTTCTGGGAAAAACTATGCATCAAATAAGGTATATTAAGCTATGAATAATACCTTTATGCTCCCGTAGCTTACATGTCCTATAGTCAATAAGTAGCTGCTCAAATTGCTCGATGTAATATTTGACTTTATCATGAGTGTAGCTTTACATGCTAATATTTTTTTCTTCATTATTTTGCTGAAAATATAATGTTTGACGACGCATTGGATGAGTTTTATGAAACAAAGCCAATTGTAATCTCTGTTAAAATCAAACCCATCTCCATATGCATTTAAATTGACTGTATCATTCATGCAACATGACCAGACTAGGATGCCAGCAGTTCATTCAATTTTGGCATGATATAATGGATGTTCTTAAAAGATTCATACCAGCACTTAAGTGATCTTCTGAACTTGATGTTACTGTTATTCATGTCTTCATAAAATCTAGAGCTTAACTTGTAATTGTCTGTTTACGCTATGTGAAAAATTGTATATTTTATTTGTTATAGACTATTATTCTTCTTCAACGTGAGTGCATGTGTGCTTGATATGCACCTGAGATTGTATAGGTAAATGCATATGATATATGCACAAGTAGAAATCTATGGAAAGGAAAATTAGTATTGAAGTGTCTATTGCTCAACTGTGCTGGATGCTGAGTAACACATGAGAGAATTTGAAATTCACACCTTTAGCGCTGGTTTGCACTATTAATAACATTTACATACAACGCGAGAACCACATCTATATGAAGTCAACAACTAAGTAGTTTTTGCCCTGTGGTTTACTAAATTTTAGGATAGCGGGGCTAGAAGATTGCGTGATGCCATTGTTCTTGGATATCAATTGCAACGTGTTGCTGGAAAAGATATCAGCATTCCTGAGTGGTATGCAAGTGCTGAAAATGAACTTGGGCTTCGTACTGGATCACCTACTGATGACATGAAGGACAACAGTTTTCAGTTGGACTCGTGAGTTTCCTGTTTCTCCATGCTTCTTAGTGTACTCTCACCTAATGTTTGACTTTTTCTAATATTACTTCATAATTGTTTCATTAGATACCCAGAGGATTTTGAGATTCTTCATGGAGATCTTCTTGGTCTACCCGATACAGCAAGTTTTTTGAAGAGTTTGTCTGAACTTGACGTGTTTGATTCAGGCAAAAATACCGAGAAGCGTCAGATGAGGGAACGCAAAGCTGCCGCTAATCTCTTTAACTGGGAGGTATCAATTCATCAGCTCCTTAGCAAATTTTTTTTTTTTTTATTTGTAAAAGAGTTTATAAAGTTCTGTTGTCTTTTGCAGTCGTATTGATAAGTTTACCTTAAAATTGAGAATAATCTGGATCGGCCATTAGGATGGTCTTTTGTTCTAAAACATAAAAGAAATGGGTGGAAATGAGTGATGGAAAAGTGAGTGGGACTTGAACATCCCACGACATATGTGGATAAAAAGACGAGATAGAAACACCAACTTACCAAGCCCCCAGTATTCATTTATGTGACATTTCAGTCTTCATATAGATAGATGATTGAATCATTACTTGTTCCACTGTCAAACTTGCATAACATTTTATTTAAAGATCCCTAGCTATCTTATCGATGTTCTCTATTCCATCTTTGACATGATGAATCCATAAAAAGTAAAAAAGCAAACAAATGCCATGAGGAATATTAACAAAGTTATCTGATGGCTTTGCTTGATGGATGCTTATAGCCGTGTGCCCATGTTATATATCTGAATATAAATATTATTAATTACAGGAAGACATTTTTGTGTCAAGAGCTCCTGGAAGGTTAGATGTGATGGGTGGAATTGCTGACTATTCTGGAAGCCTGGTATTGCAGGTATCTTACCCCTCCAGGCCCCACCTCACTCCAGAAGTAAATAATTAAATAAATTTTAAATAAAATAATATCATTTGGCCGTTAGTGAGATTGTTTAATTCCCTGGTGGGTAACATGCAATACTTGAGATGGACACTATATCAATGAGAAGGAAGTGCAGTCTATCTATTTGCACACATACCTTCTAAACCCATTTAGAATTCATAGCAAGTCAACACCTTCTGAATTGATGCATATACCTCCACAATAAGTTAGTACAAGAACTGATATTAATCAGTATTGAAAAAGTTTCGTTTTACTCTCAGACCATTTGCAAACTTAATTTTAAGCATCCTTCTCAAAAAGCCTTGTCCAGATCTGCTTTTTTATGGATTGTCTGGATTGTCCAGAGTTTCACTGCTAAACCATGGTTTAAGTGGCACCAAGCTGCATTTGCACTTTAGAAACCTCGGCATGCGTGGATCCTTGCACCTTCGACTTTTGGCATCCTTTTCCTCAGAAACCTATCTGCTGTACATCTTCCAATTGCTTATTGAGACAGTAGCTGTATTCTACCTGAGTACGGAATCAAGAAATTCCTGACTTTAAATGCTCATTAACATTTATTGCTTGCACAAAAAATTTTCCTTTAGTTTTGCTCTATATTAGCATCCAAGAAAATTATGAATTTGCTGTCATATTGTTCAACTTTCTTTATTAAATATTGTTGTTAAATGTTTCAAAGATGCCAACTAGAGAAGCCTGCCATGTTGCCGTGCAAAAGATTCAGCCAAGTAAACAAAGACTATGGAAGCATGCTCAGGCTCGGCAAAATGCTAAAGGACGAGGACCGACCCCTGTTTTGCAAATTGTGAGTGATCCAAATTAAGACTTCAGTTGCTGGTTTCAACTCATAGTAGCTTTGAAAAGCATGCCCGACCAAAAGATGTGCTATATCCGTTGTGTGTTACTTTCTTTTCATTCTAAATAGAAACTTTTTCTGTAACAGGTATCCTATGGTTCAGAGTTAAGTAATCGTGGACCAACCTTTGACATGGATTTGTCAGATTTTATGGATGGAGAGCAACCCATGTCTTACGAGAAAGCAAGAAATTACTTTGCCAGAGATCCATCTCAAAGGTACAGCACCAATGCATTATTTTCTTTCCTTTCTATTGTGAGGTTTTTATAGTTTTAAAATTTTTGCGGGTATACTAACTGAATTTACGTCTTAGATGGGCTGCATTTGTTGGAGGAACAATTCTGGTTTTGATGAAAGAACTAGGAATACATTTTGAAGATAGTATAAGCATGCTGGTTTGTATCCTCTACCTCTCACTGTATTATCATACATATGGCTTTCGATCATCTGCTTATCATTCATATTGCTAATAAGGAAAATGTGAAATTTATGTTGTTATCTTGTCACTGAAATTTCAAAGTAATATAAGTCTTGTGGATGTTATATTATTATATTTTATTGTTTACTGACAGAAAGATCCCCGCTTGTATTTTTATTATCTTTTACATTTTACATTTTATTTTTCCCCTCATATATTCATGTTAGTTAATTTCCACTATCATTTATGTGGATTATATTGGAGAAATTCTTTCATATAGCTGTGATATTTCTACACAATGCACTGAGCAGATGTGCTATCTAACAGTGATGAACTTGTAGGTTTCTTCTGCCGTGCCAGAGGGAAAAGGTGTCTCCTCTTCTGCGTCTGTAGAAGTTGCTAGCATGGCTGCGGTAGCTGCTGCTCATGGTATGCAGATTTCTCCAATATTTTTAGTATTTTCCTATCTATTTCCGCTTTCTTTTTCAACTTAGCTTAACTAATCGTACTTAAAATATTGCCGTTTGAATTCTTAGATTGAGTGTCTTAGTAAGGTTCTTGAAGAATGCGTTGCTCTTTAGACAATATTTCATATCTACCAGAACAAGAACTAAAACTGAAACTAAAACCTAGTTTTCCTGAAAATAGTAAATATCTAAAACGTGATCAAGAAATGGTGATGTTTGAGTGTTGAAAACCTGCCAAATGAAATTGTATTTTATTGTAATCCTTTATAGAGGCTTACAAGTGTCCAGTAGCTATTTTTCCCTTAGCAATTACCTTTCCTGCCCATAATTAGTTAATTTCTTTTCAGATAGTATTATAATTGTTGTATCACCATTCCTGCTTTTTTAGGACTCAATATCAGCCCAAGGGATCTGGCTTTGCTCTGTCAAAAGGTGTAGATTTCGACGATTTATTTTTCCTTCCCGTAAGATTAATATATGACAAACAATTAAGGTAACATTTATGCACTTGCAGGTGGAGAATCATGTAGTTGGGGCTCCATGTGGTGTGATGGATCAGATGACCTCTGCGTGTGGTGAAGCTAACAAACTTCTAGCAATGATTTGTCAGGTATTATTAATGTAGAAGAGTTTCTTGTTTCAGAGAAAGTTTCAAGCTAATGTCCCTGTTATTTTTATGCAGCCTGCTGAAGTATTGGGGCTGGTTGACATACCCAATCATATAAGATTTTGGGGCATTGATTCAGGAATTAGACACAGGTACTGAAATGTCCACCTAGATTTGCTGATTCAGTTTATAAGCTAACCATACATTTGCTTATATAAATACTTAATTTATGTCGGTCACTCCATTTTTCAGCGTTGGGGGTGCTGATTATGGTTCTGTGAGGATAGGAGCCTTTATGGGTCGAAAGATGATCTCATCTTCTGCCTCTAAATTGTTGACCAAGTCACTACCAGCCGACGGAATATCTGCTGATGACTTGGAAGAGGATGGTGTTGAATTACTTGAGGATGAAGCTTCTTTGGATTACTTATGCAACTTGTCACCACACAGGTAAATGATAAAGCCTGCTTGACGGTATTTAGTTTGAAGGTAACTTATACGGATAAATCCATTGTTTCAAGCTTTTTACATGAACAAGTTTGATATGGTCTGAGACAAGACTTAAGTCCTGAGTTCACGGATCTCAACTATCTTTTTGTGACAATTGAACCTTGAGAGGCCTTCAATGAAAAATGAATACGGTATGCAGGTCCGTAAACACGTTGACAACATATTTAAAAGAAATAAAGTCACCCCCCTTGGACGGGACTATAATACCCTTGAGCTCTTAGATTACATAGTTCAACAAATTGGATAATGAGGCCACATTACAAAGTTATCTATATTGGGATTCACTTCCATTTGAAATTGAAGTTGTCATGTGACTCCTTTTTATCGCTTAGACGTCACATTATCTGGCTGCTTAACTTGATCTGGTTATGAATTTCCTACTTATTCTTTTCTTTTCTAGATATGAAGCTCTTTATGCTAAGCAGCTACCTGAATCGATGCTTGGAGAGGCATTCTTGGAGATCTACACTGATCACAATGATTCAGTTACAAGAATTGATGCAAAAAGGAATTATGGTGTGAAAGCAGCTACCAGACATCCTGTTTACGAGAATTTTCGCGTCAAGGTAAGACAGCCAAAACTCTTGAAGAAAAAGTTCATTTGTAATGAAATTATTGTCAAACAATCCTCTTATGGAAAATTTTTTGGAATATAGCTCACGAGAAGTTTTATTTTGTGCACAGGCCTTTAAAGCACTACTGACATCTGCAACTTCAGATGAGCAACTAACTGCTCTAGGAGAATTGATATACCAGGTATTTGCATATTTCCGTCCTCTAGACTCTTATGGATTAAACATGTAAGACGATTATGTTTGATGATTTTCCAATTATGCTGTGTTTTGAGCTCAAATGGCAATATTAGAAATGTTACAATAGCTAGGCAGCCATATCTTCCTCTCGAACAAAGCTAAAGCTTGGTTGTAGAGGCACCCGAATGGCCTGTATTAAAACAAGGTAAAACCCACGTGCCCAATGCAGGCCACCAAATAACCGGCACAACCTAGCTTACATCTCTAAATGAGACAATAACACTGATATAAAGTAGAACAAATTGGTTCTTGAACAAATTGACATCTTTGAATGTGAAATTTAGTTGTTTGAAGTTACATTAAATTTTTTCTCTAATATGCTATTTTGCTTCAGTGCCATTATAGTTACAGTGCTTGTGGACTCGGCTCAGACGGGACAGATCGGCTCGTTCAATTGGTGCAAGAAATGCAGCACAGCAAAGTATCAAGAAGCTCAGAAGGAACATTGTATGGTGCAAAAATTACTGGAGGTGGCTCTGGTGGAACCGTTTGTGTTATCGGCAGAAATTGCTTGAGGAGCAGTGAACAAATTCTTCAGGTAAATTCGTTTTGGAAAAAAAAAATTCTTCAGGTAAATTATTATATTATTGTTCGTGACATTAGTAAACATCCCTTCATTAATCAGCACATTTATATCGCTAAAAATCAGGCTTCTTAAGGTAACACAGAGATATCATCCTAGCAAACATACAAATATCTAGTGTTGGAATATATGGTGATGCTACTGATGCTACTCTTCAAATGTGCAGATTCAGCAGAAATACAAAGCTGCCACAGGCTACTTACCAATTCTTTTTGAGGGATCTTCACCGGGTGCTGGAAAATTCAGGCACCTTAGAATTAGACGTCGGCTTCTTTCTGAGCAGCCTTGATCAGTCGAAGAATTTTCATGTTTGCTGTCTCCATGGTCTTCATTGTCATAAAACTTTGTTATTTAACTAACCATACGCACGTGCAAAGCGCGTGATTTAATTTCAATTGAGTATCAAATGATTTATATATAGTATTATTAAGTTAGGTAAGTTTGAACAAGATAAATGATAAATACAAATAATTTTTTCCCCTCATGGATAGAATTGGTTAAATTGAAATGTATATGACTTATCTGAATTGTTTTAAAGTATCAATATTAATTATTTAGTTTTAATTTGGAAAGAAAAAGAAACTTATACCAAATTGTACATTTATAATTAGTTAAATCGAAGGGAGATTTATTATTTTTACCATTTTTTAATGGGTTAGGAGCAAGCGAGAGAATTATAGAAAATATGTAAAGACAATTGTAAATAAAGATTTTTCCCCGTTCTCGCCTTTATATGTTAGGCACTATCGGGTCAAATTCAAAAAAACATGCACCAAAGGCAGAATTAATATATATATATATAATACAATATTATTATGCCTACAGGTGGTTGCAAGCTTATTCCAACCCTACGTATAAAAATATACTCTTAGTTTTTTTATTTTTGATTGCCAGAAAAAAAAAAAAATGCTAACCTGACTTATCAGAGGGCAGAATTTCTTAACAATTTTTCCCCCAAAAGATGCACACAATTAAGCGCGTGACAAAGTTCGCATTTGAAAGTCAAATGGCTTTTGAAAGGTTTTAGATAATTTCTAAATTACCTACCACACTTCAAGAAAGTTCAACCAGCCTGAAGTGATTTTCTAGAAAGTACCCTACAAGAAGCAAAAGGTAAAAGCTGAAGTATATCCCTAATGGGCAAGTCTTAAAACTTTCATGGGTCAATACCTAGGTAAGATTTTTAAACAATGCACGCATACATCAAGGGTAACTTTTCGTTTGTTCTGGGAATATATATTAGCTGCAAAACTCTTAAGGCGAAGAAAAAAGCAACATTTATAATCTCTTCGGTTTATAAGTACAGACTAAATGAAGAATACACTCAGAAACCTCGGGGAAGGTGGGAAAATAGGCAATGTATTTATAATCTTCTGCTTCTAGTGTAAATAATATCTGATTTCATCAGAAAGATAAAAAAAGTGAATTTGCAAAAAATCACGGGGCAATCCTTTGTGGATCACGTGGGAATAGCGATGATTTGCGGATGTTGTTGAGTGCACAGAAAAGCATCACCACACGCTCCAACCCCACTCCAAACCCACCATGAGGTGGTGCACCATACCTTCAGCAAGTCAAGAACAAGATCAAAATTCCCAGCATCGCCAGTAAACTAACAGATGATAGTAAAAATGTTACAGAAACGGATGCATGCCAGAAACACTTTTTATGTGCTCACTTCCAAACAACTAATGTTTTGGAGTCATCTTAAAAAACGGTAACCAGGTGGTTTATGAATGACGACTGATGTCCAGTTTGTTATAACGAGTCAAAGGAGCATCAGTTAACAATACTTTTGAAGACAATTTAAAATGCATAATTCAAATACATCTTATTCTAAATCAATTACATAACCTTCCTGTTCAAAACAATCTCTCTTGGCATTCGGGAGAGAATGTAACCAGAGGAAGTGAAGGAGAATGTTTCTTATTTTCGCACAAAAGAAAACATGCATGCCGTGATGATAAAGATCTTGAAAGCAGAGCAAGTGAAGAGAATACCTGAAGGAATCAATATAAGTCGATATCGTCTTTACATCAATTCCACATGCTTGTGCACGTTCTGACAAATACTCAGGCACATGAACACGCTGAGCTCCTGAAATAATTTCCTCTCCTAATAGTCGAGAAAGACATTGTATTATATCCATAGATACAAAGAAATAAAAATTTCCAACCACTTCTCATTCTCAATTTTCATCTTCTTAGAAATGTAAAACAGAAAAATAAGATAAGTATTTTTCAGCAAGCAGTTAAAATTTGAAGGAAAAAAGGGACAAAAGTCACAAAACTATTTCATCATTCTTGGTTTCCAGAACAGCAAATCAACAGGCAAAGTTATACATCCATAATGTTTTAACTCTTCAATGCAACTTCACGATACCTTTTCAATCTTTAAATTTTGTACTCAGTTATATGTGATCTGAGGTTTTGTTCTTCATTACTTTTAATCAACTAAAAAGCTGGTCAACAAATCAAATTTCAACAAAAAATTCTTTATCAGAAACTACTTTTCTGATTCTTCTACCATCTCTCTCTACATCACCAATTCTCTTTTCTTTTTTCGCCCAAAAAGTTCTCTTTTTGGAAAACCAAAGGCACAAAAAAAAAGCCCCAAAACATTCTAGAAAATTAGAACCGATAGCAGGTAAAATAACGTAATATTAGCATGAATGCTAAGTTTTATCCTAGGATGACTATTTTGGAGGTAGTCATAACAGCAGAGAAAATTAAAAACTAAAATAAAACAAGATAACCAACAAAAATGTAACTCAAACCATAGTTTTTAAACCCGAATCGGTTTAAGGTTTGTTTTTAAACCCAAATCGGTTTAACCTGTGGGCTAATTTATAAGTTTGAATAAAAGTTTTTTTGGTAGTAATATAAACAAAGGAAAGAGTATAAATATTGGCAAGTTAGTTTAGGAACATAAGAGGCACTTAGCCCTGTGATTTATATGGTATTTATCAAATGAAGGGGCATGGGCTCGAATCTTCAATGTTGAAACTTTTCTTAAAAATTTCACTACCACCATCCCACAAAGATAGTCCTATTGCTATTTTCACAGAGATTAAGAGTAGTTCATTTAATAGTATTGGAAAGGTGAATCCAAAATCATTTTCCTACCATACCCTTCCATTTATTAATTTTTTCACTCTAATAATTACATTGTTGATAACAATACACATTAGGGACACATAAGAAAACTAATATTCCAACTACATTTTTAAGAGGAAAGTCGTCTATATTTTGGAACGAATGAAAAAAGAATACGAGACAATTTTTATGGGACGGAGGTAGTAATTAGATGCCAAACGGAGGTAGTAATTAGATGCCAAACCGGGCGGGTTGGACACAGGCCGAGTTACCAGGCTGTTTGAAACCCGCCGGTTTGTGCGGTCTTTGACAAGGCCAATTGTAGCCCAATCCAAAGATATCACCCAGCCCAGCCCAACATCCAGGTTACCGGGTCAACTGGCCAGGCCAGGTTTTAGAACTATTACTCAAACTATTATACATATCTTATGTGATAGTCATGTTTTTGTTGCATTCTCATAGTGAGTTTAAATGCAAGGCAACTTAAATTAAATACAATGGTAGGCACACACTAAATTAGAATGAACAGATATGAAAAGCATAACAGAAAACAGTTGCATGTGACAAAAATGGAAACAGCAACAAGGTTCTTGACCAGAAAAAAATTGTTAAATGATTTGCAATCAGACATTAAAAAATCTGATCCCATTACAGAACTTTAGCAATGAGTAAAAATTGTCATTTTATTTAAAATCTGGACATGACATATCAATTAATTAAAAATTACAAAAAATGGAAATTCAGCACAAAAGCATGCTAGCACAAAATAATAGAACCCAAAAGTCCGGCCCCCAATTTAAGGATCCACTATATTGCTATAATCTTTGATCCTAAGCACATTTTTGGATCAATTGTAATGAACTTGGATGGTATGTTCATAAGATTTTACCCACTTTGTGATCCCAATTTTAGCATCGATCATGAAATACAAACGCATGCTCCTAAAGAAGTTCAAACTTGAGAAATTTGTTTCAAGACACGAGTATCATATAATCTCAATTTGTCTTAAAAAGTTGTTATTTTCTAATGCTCAAAAGCTTTCTTTTCTGTATACTTCAATACTGCACTGAAAGACTTCTGATGTTACATGGAAAGCCTGACACTTACCTCGAATGAAAACATCAAATGAGTTACTATAGAGCGGATTATCAAAACAGGGCATGGTATAGAACGGTCTGACAGCCAAAGGGTAGCGGTGAAGGATGTAGAACTCAGTACCGTACCTACAGTCATGGAAATACAAATATTAAATCTTGTCAGACATACACTTCTCATTATTAGCAAGACGCATGAACCAAGAATTTGGAAGGGAAAAAGAGAAGAAGCAGATATTGGTGAAATCAACATACTTCTCAAGGACAAGTTGGCCCAGTTTTCTTTCAGATTCTGTATTAAGATCTCCAAAAGGATCAATTTCAACACCAGCCTCCTGCGCAATCAGAGGTCATATACTCAATTAAAAAATTTGATTTCAAACTGTAAATCTAAAATGTGAGATAAATCTGGCAAATAAGTTCCCTCATAAAATATTATCACATTACAGGATGCATTGTTAAGAAAAGAGAGTGCACAACGGAAATGCAGGCAAAATTTGGCCAGGGGAAAGCTAAAAGGAATCATTAGCCCCAAAAAAAAAAAATGATAAAATAAACAAGAATGAGCAAGAGGATTGATAACAGCACAAAAAACAGAAAGTATGAATAAAGCAGTATCACTGACATTCCTTACCACTAGTGCAAAATCACCCTTACTATAAGAATGTTACGTTTGTAAAAAATTCACGAGGTAGATACAAAAGCACATGATTTTCATATCTACACAGATGTTACAAGAATCACTGCATCGTACATATGCACCGAAACAAAACATGGTTCCATTTTTGGACTTTTTTAACCGACCTAACCTTTTTTGTGCTTTCTTGCGGCAAAACGTAAGCTTTTTCTTTCGTTCTTTTTTTGAGAAAAGCGTTGGCGGGGTGTTGAACACAACTAAGCACAAGATTAGGGAGAAAGATGAATTTAAGCACACAGGAGAAGGGTGAACTAAGCATGCCCAAGCAGCCTACAGCTTGGCTGCCATGAATCACTACCACAAGCAACATTACTTTTATTTCTTTCATATGTCTTTTTGTCATCTCTGCTATGTTTTTTCCCCTTTTTATTCTAAAGACAAAGCAACCATACATTATCATTCAATTGTTCATAAGTTGTTCATTCGCCGAGGAGTTGAAGACCTAATTGTGGCCAAATAATTTTTTTTCTGTGGCCAATAAGTTATTTCATTGTACATCTAACTGTAGACAAGTAATTCTCTAATCTGATTGTTATAGTCATATTTTACTTCTGCTTTTTTCAGCCATTTTAAGTCTTCTTTTGCAAATTGAATTTCGAATTTTGTCTTCTTGTGCTTCTTTTCTTTTTTCTTTTTCCACCCAGTTAGAGTCCAGTCTTATCATCAGATCTTTTTCTTTCTTTCTTTCTTTTCTTTTCTATTTTTTTTTTTAAAGTTATATCCACCTCTTACCTTCAGCATTTGAACACCTTCCTCAAAGGTAAGCCGCAAAGTTTTTCGTAGGTACTGCATACACAAATCAGAGCAACAAATTAGTATCAGAGCCAAAATTTTGAAATGGTACTCATTCTCTCTTTTCTTTTTTCAGTATCTCTGTGCAAAGCCATAATATAAATTTTTTCAGGAAACGAAACATTGCAAGTCATGTAAATTGAGCGGGAATGACCTTCAATGGCTCAAAAGGGTACTGTTTATTAATGGCATCAAGCTCCTTCTGACATTTCTCATTCAAACTGTCAAACATCTCAACAAACAAGCGGTCCACAATATCCATTACCTGCATGAGTAACAACAAAAGGTCTCAAAGAGAGACGTATTATAAGCATTTAAAACTTCAATACCCGCTATGCATACCTCTGAATAATGCTCCTTGATTTCCATCTCAACATCAAGACCAGTGAATTCACACAAATGTCTGTGTGTGAAAGAATCCTCTGCTCTAAACACAGGACCAATCTCAAAAACACGACCAAAATCACCACAAATTGCCATTTGTTTGTGAAGCTGAGGTGACTGTGCCAGACATGCAGCTTGACCTTTGTAATCGAGTTTAAAAACAGCCGAACCACCTTCACTAGAACCCGCTATCAATTTTGGTGTGTGGATACCGACAAAACCTTCAGACAACAGAAACTGCCTAAATATCTGAATAAACATGAAAAAAAAAAAGTAAGAATGCATGACATTGAAATGGTTTAAAGCTTCTGCTAAGAGGTAATTAACTAGAAGGATAGACTGAGATAGAACAATCAAGAAGCACGGACTTTTCCGAAACAGCCTTTTTGGATACCGGCAACAGCAAATTCAAACAAAATACAATGTACCGCCATCTAATTTCTTACCAAAAACATCATTAAAAGCAAAAATTGATACATGTCTATGAGAAGAGGCATAATATTTCATTTATCCTTGCCGGCGTGAATTAAATTGGATCGGCGCGATGGTACGTTCATCATGATTAGACTACATTGAAACCATACTGCATTCTATTCCAGGAAACTGTACCATAATGAAATGGGTGTACGCCATAAACAAGTCAGAATTCAGGAAGGCACCAAATGAAGGTGCAAAGAGAGTAAATTAAGACATACATAACAGAGAAAGGGAGCCTACATACATTTTCAACTTGGCACTGAATGCGAAAAATTCCCTGATTAGCAGGAGTGCGCATGTCAAGGACCCGGAAATTCAATCGTGTATCTTGATTTACACGAACAAGTTGCTCCCCAGCCTGCATGCACAAAGTAGATCAGTTATATCCAGTCTTTCTGATGGATAGGCATATATATGTATGTATTTATATCCTTACAATTTATAATAGAGGATAGTTTCTTTTCACTGTTTATGAACAATGACGAGCCTTAGCTAACTAATTTTGAACTCATGGGGTTATGACATTATTGAGTATGGGTGACTTTCCTGGTTAAGAAGCATAAAGTGTTTATTGCCTGAATCTTGGGTATGGTGTTTGTACATTTTTTTCTTTTCTTTGTTAATACACGGGTTTCTATTTTACTTTTCCTATTTCTTTTTCATTTTCGATGTTTTTTCTTTTCCCTTTAAGTTTCTAGAATGGATATTCCTTTCAAGTTTCAGCAACAAGTCTCATTTGATTTTAAACAAGTTGTCGTATCCAACAAATATGTTCCATTCTTACCTTTATTCAATCTCATATTTTTCTTTTCTTTACTTTTTTCTATCTTATTAAGATAGCTGGAGTTGCTTCTTAGTATATTGGATGGAGATGATATTCCTTTCATGACTAAAAGCTTCTTCTTTACAACTTTATCAAAAACTCAAAATTTATCAAATCAATATCAACCACATATTTCCCACCCAAAAACAAAATAAAATAAAATAAAATTTCACACTTCTCAATAATCTTTCTTTACATTCCCACCACACATTCTCCTATCTCCTTTATATAAATCTCTAGAGAACAAGCTCTAAAACTTAAATTTTACTTGTACTTTGATCAGTTTGTGTTTGAGTTTGTGGTTGGGGCATATTTCTGTTACAAATTAAAAAAGCTTATACCTTTTTTTTCCTTGTCATTTGTTCTGAGTCTAACAAAAAGAGGACCAATGGTAATTGGTTTATCTTTATTTTTGGATTTCCTCCATGTGATCTAGACTATGTTGCTTGGACCCTTTACTTTAGAAGAAGTACCCGTGTCGGACACCCAGATATGGGATAAGGGTATGGGATCCTTCTCGGATCCTTTAAGTGAAAAGAAAATTCTTTATATCATTAAGATCAAGAGAAGATCCTTTTTATCCCCCTAAAATGCACATAAAACAATGAAAATATGAGTTTCCAAAGTCAATTTTAAGTTTATATGTAGGATTCATGTATTTTTTTCTAAAATTTGGATGCTCTTTAGCCGTATCCCCGTATCCTAAATTTTTGAAAAATGAAAGACTCGACACTCGGGTATATACCCGTACCCGACACCCATACCCGAGTCCGAGCATCATAGGATCTAGACTACCAAGTTATTGGGGTTTTTGTTTATGAGGGGGTTTTTTTTGGGTCTCTCTTGCCAAAGGTGTATTTGGTATCGGTCCTAAAAATTTTAACCCATCTAACCACCCCCTTTTTCTTATTTATTAGCGCTTAGTATTTACCGCTTTTCCCCTTAACAAATGCTTGAAAATATTGATTTGACAAGCAATGTCATCAACAAAGCAAACTGTTTAGCAGGGCACATTAATTTGTCTTTCCTTTATCAAATGCATAGTGGTTATTTCTCTTTATCAGTCTAGAAAATCTTTTGCAGCTCTAAGAACAGTCTCTCGATTTATTTTTCGACCGCTAGGCTTAAAAAAATTTAATGACAGGTCAATCCTCGAACATCTCTTCCGATGACCTTTTTCTTAGTGGTTTCTTATGTTATTCTATGGCAGGCAGGTCCCATTAATAACTGCAAATCTTTTATCAAATGCTTCTATTATTGCCTCATTTTACAATCAGTTATCTAAGAACTATGGCATATAACTGATTATATGACAACCTAAAACAATACGATAAAGCCTTTAAAGTAGGAAATAAGTTGATATTCTTGGCCGTCGTTAACGTTCTGCCAGCTGCTAGAACAATGTCAACTATTATAGTAATAAATCCAAGATCTAACTGTTAAAGCCATTGTTCCAAGATCTGCTGCTACAATTTTGATCAATAACAGCAACTGTAAAAATTTCGTAGCCCAAAGATACATACTTCTTTACTTTATGAAATATATTAGTTGATAACTTTTTCCCTTTTCCTTTCTTTTCTTTTACTTTTTTATGGATTTCTCATTTATGATGTCATTATACCACTCAGCTTGAGAAAATAATCTATCTCATCTTTCGTTAACATCCATGGCAAATTTAGAAAATAATTTACTTACCTTAAGACTGTCAAGTTGAATAAGTTTTTGACATATTCTCTATCTTATCTCATGATAAATTGTTACATTTAATACATGTCAATCACAACTACAATTTATTGCATTATCCAAACCATGAATTGCTTTTAAAGTAGCGTAGCATGAATTAAATAGACTTTTTCCAAAATAGTAACAGGATACGATGCACAACTAGTAATGTTAAAAGGCAAATGTTACAAGAAAGCATACCTGTAGAGCACTTTCTATTTCTTTTTCACTCCTAGCAGCATCCTCAACATTAATAGGCAGTGTAGGAATAGCCTTGTTGACGCAATAAAGTTTTCTCACTTGAATCTCCACCTACAGCAAGCCAATGAAGTGCTAGTTTGATAAACAAGTGATGAGTCCACTGAAGAGGGCATAGAAGGATATGCATACCACTTGCCCTTGCAAGGATGTTTTGATCAAACCATGTGGCCCCTGCTCTCTGTGGGGGTCCACACCACTCGACCATTTGTATGGTATTTAATGAGCAATTGATGAAAAATGTATTGCCTTTCACTTAAATAATAATGAGACAATTGTATTATTGGTTCGCAACTATGCACATAACAGCAATTGAGTCCATATTCCCAGTTGAACGTCTTGTAACACCCTACTCCGTATTTGATAGAAACTGGACAATACCAGTGAGGTTGGACAAGAATTCTAGTTAATCATTATTGAGAAATGGCAGTCTCCCATGTTTAATCAGAAACAAATAGACAATTCAAATTCTGATCCTACCAACTCTCGTGTTATACGATTTCATTTTTTCAAGTTCCAATCTTGAAACGATACAAAACTCAAACACACTCACCTGTTGGCTGGCGCCAGTGATTGGATTAGCGGGAACAGAAATAACCCCTTCAACATCAACAATCGATTCCCTGCTCAAACTATTTGCAAACTTCACCATCTGGACGCTTACAAGATCAGGGGTCACACTTAAAATACACTGCACGGTAAACCCCTCCTCTCTCACCACAATGAAAGCCATCTTTTTTCCTACAGCCCGGATAGCCTGAGCCCGTCCCCGAATCAGTACAACCTGGTCCTTCAACTCCTGAATCAAATTCTTCACCTGAGTCCACTTCCGGCCCGAATGTTCCTTCGACTTCAGATCGTCCAATGGTACCTCCCCGTAATTTCCAGCCAATGGATCCGGGGCGTCAAGTGATACAGACGAGACACTACTGGCTGCAGCGGCGGCTGCCGCTTCTTGGCGTTTGCGCAAGCGTTCGAGTTTTGCAGCCTCTTTCTTGGACAATTTCTTGGTGCTGCCATCTTCGTTTTGTGATTGCTCTTCGGGGTTTGTTGGGTTTTGGGATGATTCTTCAGATGACATTCTCTTGCACAGGAAATTTGGGGGCCTAGCGCAGGGTTCCACAGATGGTTTTAGGGTTTTTACCCGTCCAGCAGATGAACAAGAAAAACTCCAAACGAGCAAGAGGGGTTTCGTCCACTTGGACTTGTGTGGTGCGTGCGTGCGTCCGTCAGGAGTCGCTGCTTTCCCTTTCCGCTAAAAAAACAAGCCCTATAAAGCATAAAGTGCGAAAAAACGTAGAACATAGAGTTTTAAGTATTGTGAGTTTAAGCGCGCTTAGTGATACGGCGGTATCGACAGCACGCGGACGAAGACAAGACGCATAAGAGTGCACAACACGGCATCAAAGGACGACGCTAAGACTGCGCACTACTTGACGTGTAGAACGACAAGTGCGTGACACTAAGCGCGCTTAATTGTTAAAAAGCTTTTCTCATTTTTTATTTAAATTTTTAATCAATCTAAAGTTATTAAATTAAATAATTAAAATATATATCTTAAATTAGAAAATAAATGTAAAATAATAAATATTATATCTACTTTGTAATTTTAACTATTTTATTTTACAATACAATTTTGATATTTTTAAAATACAAAAGATGGATAATTCCTATTTTATTATACATTTATAGGGATTAAAAAGCATTACAAAAATGATGTAATTGTCAAAATAAATAATAATTTAACACTTCAATATCTACCATTTAAAATAAAAGTAAGAAAAGTCATTTCACACTTTTTATCAACAAAGAAATCACTTAAATAAATGAGAAGATGCATAAACACCAATTCTCCACATGTGTGTGTGTATATATATATGTGTGTGTGTGTGTATAATATTAGCATACAACTCAAATAGAGTCAATAAACATATTATAAATTCGAATAATTTTCCTTAGAAAAGATGGTGATGAATTGCGATTGGTCTAAACCTTCGACTAGCAACTTATTGCGACCTGCCCATAGGGCCGAGAATCTATGATCGATCCGAATAACCACTACCAGATACGATTCTAATCCCCCTTCATATTACTAAAAAATGAGATTCTTGTCTGGCTTTCTTTCGGCTTAAGAAGGCTGCAGTAAGAATGAGGATCACTTCGGAACTCTAGAGGAATGGGCCCTCTTGGCCCCGATGCATCTCCTCCTCTAGTACTATGTTATGGAGTTTAGCGTTCTCATCGCGTAGACGACGAACCGCATGTTGATCCAACGTGGGTCGAGTAAACTCTTCGGCCGGGGCTTGATTTAGGTCTAGCCACGGTCTCAAAGGGCCGACAGTGCTATCACTAGCTCCACAAAAAAAAAAAAGGATAATAATTCACGGTGGATAGGACCCAATCAATTCAATTCGAAGTAAGCAAGAAAGTAAGTAACTCCGAGTTCCAAACCATATTTTAGAGGCTAGTAAATAGAAGGATGAAGTCTCATTCATATAGTAATGTCCCTAGCTTTCGCCCTATTTGAGACCAAGGCAGGTTTGGAACCCTGTCCTAGCACCTTTCTAAAATCCCTAGCTCTCTTCCTTAGTACAACTGTCCTATTCTTACAATGGGAATATCTATCTTTATTTTTTGTTTCATATCTATACTTTCGGATAGAAAAGTGGACGTTATCGTATATGAAGAAATAGATTGTTGAACGCCCTTGTTGACAAACCTTTACTCCGATAGTTAGTTACTGATTTGATGAATCTCAGCTTGCTCTTTGAATACAGTCAAAGTGGGACCCCCTTGTTATCGCATTCCTTGCCTTAGCCGGGCCTTAAAAGGCTATTCATCATTAGCTTATTGGCTTTCTCCCCAGGGTAGGAAATTCGATGAATCATTGTAGAGGCTTTTTTTTTTTACTTCAAGCCCACACTCCTTCAAATCCAGATCGGAAAATTGTGTAGATTCAAATACACCTATAATAAAGTACCAAATTAACATTCTCACCGTAGAAGCTGCTAGACAGACAAAACGATAGTAATGGTTCCTTGAGAGCCCGAAGGGCAACGTACCTAATAGATAAAGGATTTTTCAAACGGGAACTCATCTTGCTTTGAGTAGTTCAATTCGTTTTGGCCAAAGCTGGTGATGAGCACGCAGAGGAATCTCGATAAGATACTATCCGTGTAATTTCATTATGCCAATCATCATTTTGATGTACCACTCTGCATCCCGAATTGATGGACTTGGGTCTGTTCTTCAAATAGGTGTCATCGAGGATCAATGACCCCTTCCTTTTGCACTAATGGCTTCATGTGTACGGGCTCAACTACTTTCATGGTGTAAACTCTTCTCTCATCCTCCCATCATGTAAAGCTTCAAGATTTTCTTCCTAAACCCTTTAAAGTGGATAAGGGCATGAGGTTCCCCATCTGGGAGATAATTTTTGGTCATGGGCTTTAAAAATCCTTACAATATTACAAATTTTGGTAACATTATGTATTAATACAATTATTCTTGACTATTACTAAGATAATAACATAATAATAATGATGATTTTTAAAGAAGTTTAGTGGCTACCAATAATTCTAACTTGAAAAAGAAATTTAGTGGCATTGTTCTAGTTTTTTTATTGTCCCACATCGAAAGTTTTGTAAGAAGGTAATATGATTGTGGCTTATGAATAAGTTGGACCTTTGTGCAAGTAATTTTGAAAAGGAAATTTTGTGGACGTTGAGGTAAATTAATGATTGTCTTGGTCATTGACGGTTTCTTTAAGTTTAAAAATATTAACAAAAAGAGTAGTGATGTGAAGTTGAAAAGTTGGACGCCTAGGCGCGTATCTAGGTGCTTTTTTCCCGGCTCATAACCTAAGCGAGGTGGGGGGTGGTGTTTCGCTCCTAGGCGGCTTTTTAGAACACTACTAAAAAGAGAACAAGAAAAAGGGTAAATATAACCATTAGTCCTCAACTTTTTAGTTTTTACACAATCTTGTCCCCATTTTTTCTTGCCTTGCGTGTCTCTTACCTTTTATGTATTAATTGAGTTTCGTCAACTTTCCAGCTACTTTCCTGTTTAATTCATATGAAATGATGATTTTACCTTCACATTCTCAAATGAATGGGGACAAAATTTGAGAATTACCTTAAATATAAAAACAAAATTGAAAAAGAAAAAAATAAATATATTCTTATTGAAAAATAAAAAACATAAAAATAAATATTAATTCTTTTCCGCCTCTTTTTGTCTTCTGATGGCTGCATAGGGGTTTATGTAGCTAAAGATAGTGTCAAATCTGCCGATGAAGACTAGAACACAATTCATAATGCAAATGTGGGGTGCACTAGGCTTCATTCTAAGTTGCAACATCCTAGCAACCATCATTTCCACTACCCAGTATTGTCCTATCTCAAGATACTCACGCATGGTCATTCGAAAAGTAGTCTTAGTAAAAGGATCTACATTGACCACCATCTTCTTCAAAAATTGGAAACCCTTTCTGGCGTTGGATACCATGAGATGATTGAGAACAGTGTCCAAATTTAGGAATAAGAATCACAAATTGGTTGATATCAATTTTAATTTTTCCACACAATTTTATAGGAAAATTAGTTTGCTTTTTACAAGAAAGAATAGAAATATTTAAATTTTGTTACTCTATCCATCCCACCAAGATATATGCAAATTCTTTTTTTCACTAAGATTAAGAAAAACTCAACTAATCTTATTGGAAATGTAAATTTAAGAACATTTTACTAATATACCCTTTAATTTATTACTTATTTCACTTTAAAAGTTTTATTTTGTGGATAAGCATGTATATTAAATAGGGACATAAGAGTGAACTAACATTTCAACTATCCATCAATAAAGAAAATGACTTATAATTTGGGACCGACGAAAAAGGAATACAAATCTGTCTTAGTGGGACGAAATGAGTACATATTTTGGTGGTAAAATTTGATTCTCTAGTTACATTTTTCCTCTATTCTAATTCAAACAAAAACTTTAATGATTTTGCTTAAGGAAATTTAGAAATTGATGAAGAATAGAAAGGTGCAAAGGCAAATATGGTTGGAAAAGTGAATTATCGACAATATTTTGTATAGAAAAGAAAAAAATCTACTTCCTCTTGTAATCTACTCTAACTAAACCCTCAAATCTTCGGCAAATTAAGAAGGAAGCACGAGAAAGTTTAAGAAATGTGGTTTTCATAAAATGAAATGGAATACATTCATCAACAGAATGTAGAAGAAGGTTTTAAAATTTCATAAATGAACCAGTAGTGATCTTATAACAAATGAATAAAGAAAAAAAATTCTTGCACTATTTTAGAGACAAGTTCAACCATTCATAAAATAATAGCATCTCCAATGGAATTTCTCTTGAAAGATTCACAGCAACACTTGAAGACTACTGTTCATTCTCACTGGGTGCACAAGTGCTAGAATTTGTAATTGTATTAGCATATGCATATGATATGTACTAATAGAAATTTCCGTGAAGTAATACCCTTAAAACATTTGTATCTCAATAAAGGCTAGTGTGAGTAAAATAGATGTATCTCACATTTACATACTAACAGACCAAAACCATTAGAGGCTAATAATACTAGAATAGTAAGTAAGGCTAGTGTGAGTAAAATAGGTGTATCTCACCTTTACATACCAACATACCAAAACCATAAATTCATGATAGAAGCTAATAGAATATTAAGTAAAATGGTAGTGTCTCATGTAAGTGTCTTGAATATGTGACAGAAGCTCTCCAAACTCTAAACTAGCCTCCAAGTACATCTCAATGGCATGACCCACACCTCATGGATAATCTTTTTAACCCCTTGCTTCTCATTTCTCAAAGCTCTGCATCAGCCATTTCATGCTTTCCCAAACTCCGGTAGTAGTACACGAGCAAGTAGTAGTCAAAGGTGTCTGCCCAAAATTAGTATTGGCTTTCAAATTTTGTATCGTCTCAAATGTGTAATTAACTTTGACAGCAGCAAGAGCAAGAAAACTATCGAAACTGATCTAATTATCGGTTCTATCATAATGGCTCTATAGGGGTTTTGCGTAGCTAAAGGCAGTGTTGAATATGAAAGTGGGGATTAGAACACGATTCATAATGCTAATGTGGGTGCACCAAGCTTCATACCAAGCTGTAGCATCCTAGCAAACATCATTTCCACTGCCCGGTAGTGTCCCATCTCAAGATACTCATGCTTTGGCAATTCAAAAAGTAGTCTTAGTGAAAGGAACTTCATTGACCACCATTTCCTTTAAAAATTGGAAACCCTTTCCTCTGTTGGATACTTGAGACAATTGAGAATAGTGTCCCACAAGTAGGACTGAAGACTTTTGATAGCCTTAAAGATGTCCTGCATCTCTTTAGGCATGCCCAACTCCCTAAATTGCAGCACAATGTTGGTTTTTTCTGCCTCTTCTTCTATTGTGCCATTTTTTATGGCTCGAGCCAAACAAGCACTAGTGTCCTGGACATTAGAAGTCCATGGTCCAAGTCCGACATAGTGGCGGAGCGTTCATGTTGCAAACATGCTAAAAATTATAACAACAAGGTACACATAATGTCTTTCTTCTATACTATGAGATGGACTTATTAACAAAGCTATTTCTGTAAAAGCAATGAAAAATCATTGTATGATACGTACATGCATTAAGCCGTAAAAACTTGCCTACAAAAATGTGATCCCCAAGCAAGTATTTGGCATGATTATATTCCACCAATAAATACTATTAATATCCTTATAGGTGCGAGATGCTTATTCAACCATTTTCTACCCTGCTTTGGCTCCCTGATTGTTGAGTCAGACACACAAAACGCAATGTTTCCATGTTCCCATGCCCATGCGTGATTACAAACCACACATCACAGTTTGAACAAACATGAAGACATTTACCCATTTCACAATTCAACGATACGATGTAAACACAACATTCACCTAGATTTCACAGATGTGCATAAAAACGCCTAATCAATTTGAAGTACTTTCCAATATAGAAGTTTAGCTACAAACTAAACGATCAAATATGATGCAAAAATAATGAAATATGACCGGTATGAAAACATTCTCCAAGCATGAAAACATTTATCCATCTCACAATTCGAAGATATGATACAAACACAACATTTATCTAGATTTCGCAGATATACATGAAAACACTTGATTGATTTGAGGTATTCTCTGAAATAGAAGCTTAGCTAAAACTAAACAATCAAATATGATGCAAAAATAATAAAATATGATGGCATGAAACCATTGAACAAGCATGAAACTCATTTACCCATTTCAGGATTCAAAAAAATGATGCAAACACAACATTCTACCATTTCATAATTGGAAAACACCTGATCGATTTTAAGTACTTTTGAAAATAGGTGTTTAGTTATGGTTAAATTAATTTTTGTGGTTTTAAATATCAAAATTCTTAGTACTAACTTTTTACTTTTCCATAAAACCTCCATAATAGAAATTCAAACTTAGGGCTAAAATTGGAGAGTATTGTCAAATTCTAAGATGAAAAATTTTGCACTTATAGTAAATTGTTTATTGCTCAAATGTGTTGGATGGTAACTAACAAACCAAAAACATTGAAGGCTAATGTAAGTAAAATAGCATACCATTTATGACTAAAACTATAGAATATTAAGTAATAAAGTATCTCAGCTATGATTGAAGCTCAACAAACTCTATACCGACGTCCAAATACATCTCAATGGCTTGACCCACACCTCCAGACAGATTTTTCAATCCTTTGCATCTTATCTATTGAAACTCTGCATCATCAGCCTTTTTGCCGTTTCCAAGTGCACAAGCATGTTGTATTCAAAGGCTAATGTGCCTAAAATGATCGAGCATTGGCTTTCAAATATTGTATTAACCTTTGAGCTTTGGTAGGAGCAGCAACACGAAAGCTAGCCAAAATGACAGGATTCTTGGTTTTGTCATGATCACAGGGATTTTGTGGAACTAAAGGTAATACCTAATCTACTATCAAGGACCAGAACATGATTCATAATGCCCCTGTTCAATGCATCGGGCTTCATACCAAGTCACATCGCCCTGATAAATATCCTTTTCACTGCCCGGTAGTCTCTCATCACAAGATGCTCATTCATGACAATTCCAAAAGTAGTCCTAATGAAAAGAGCTTCACTGCACTCCCTCTCCTCCCAAAATTGGGAAGCCTTTGAATAGCGTGAGACGGTTGAGAACACTATCCAACATGTAGGATTGAGGCCTTTCGATGGCCTTAAAGATGTCCTCCATGTCGTTAGTGTCACACACTTGTCGTCCTTTACATCAGGATGCATGCAATCTTAACATTGTCCCTTGTCCCACCACCCTCGTTCCACCCCTCGCGATATGACACTAAGTCAGTCTCTCGTCTAAGAATGATGCTAGCAATAAGAGAGATCGACTACTAAACGACAACTGCGACAAGAAAGAAGATAATATGGTTAACGTATGTTAGATAGCTTTACACTTGTGGAGAGCTAGATTGGTTACGATTGAGCACCCCTATTAATACTACCATCTCTTTAGAATGGATGGTGGAGATCGACTTAATTCTATTGCTACCATTGCGTCTCTAGAATTTTTCACATTTATTGTAATTGTCCATTTTCTAATTTTATTGTGTATCTCATATATATTTTTTATTTTTTTATTTTGTGTTTCTCAAAAAAAAAAAACTCCGCACATGTTTTCCTATGTTGGAAACATCTATTTTCTAATTTTGTTGTCATCTTGTGTTTCATAACCGTTCTAACAATGGCTTTGATTATGAACTATGTCCATTCAAAAAGAGAGAGAGAAACAAAAAAAAAAGGTAGGTCCGTAATTTTATCTATTTTCATTTTCTTGTAATCATTTTCTCTCGTTTATATAATTTTTTCCCCACTTTTCCTGCCTCGTGTCTTGTGCAAGGTCTACAAACACACATTCACCTTCTCTATTACTATTTTATCATTATTTTTGAATTTATCTCCATCTCCCTCCTCTTCATTTTCCTGCTTTTTTCCCCTGCACATATTTCTATTTCTTTTTAATTTAACTAGATTTCCACCTGTGCGTTGCAGAGATAGAGCTCTAACGGAATTTTATGTATAAAATATAACATAATTTTGTTTGCCAGGTTTAATATCATAAAGAAACTAAAAACACAACATGTATGAAATTAATGTGCATCCTACGTTTGCAAGTAGCATGCAATCGATTCTTTATTTTGATGACATAATTTTGAATTCTTGTTATTAGTCTATCGCCATCTAGTTGAACCAATAATTTTTTTTATTAATTCTTATTTTTATTTTTTTTAAAGACAATAAAACCCGATAGAATAGTTCTTTATTAGTTTCACACTCATGCATTTATGGACATACTATGCTTCATACCCGTGTATTTCATAGACATATTATGCTGACAAAGTAAAATACAATAAAGTAGGGGAATATAAAATCATGAAATTATAAAATCAAACAAAGTAAATATGTAAATTAAGTACAAATTTCCATCCAAGATAAAATGTTAGATACTCAATTCTTTAGATAAATAGCAATTTCACATACATCTATGTCTTTAAACATCACCCAACATCGAAATGAATAAATGACAAGGGCAGTTTTAATAATAAGGAATATTAAATTAAATTATTAAAAGGAAAAATATAATAATAAGAAAAAATATAATAATAATATTAAAATCTAGATTGATATATTATGTATTTTCATCTAATTCAAATTCATTAGACAAATATGAAATTTATCTAACTAAAATATAATATGTATATAGAGTCTCAAACTAAAAATATTAAATTAAACGATTAAACAGAAAAGTATGACAATAAGGGAAAATATAATAATAATAGAATAATAATGAAGTCAGTAAATTGGTTTTCTAAAGAACCAGATAATGAGAGGGAAAATTGTTTCTAATTGTGCCCGATAATCAACTGAGCCCACCAAACTGTGTTATATATATATAGCTTAAAATAATCATCGTTTCTCAATCTCTTTTTTCTACATCACTTCTATACCAACACCTCCCATTAGAGATGCTCTAAATAGGGGTAAACACGGTTCGGTTCCAGTCGTTTTTGATTTATTTTTAAACCAAACCATCGGATTCGGTTTGAAGAAATTGTAATTCAAACCAAACCATTTAATTTTTCAAACTAAACCAAACCTAATTTTTCTGTTCGGTTCCATTTTAAACCACGGTTTGCCTATCGACATAATGAAAATAGACCCGAAACATGATAGTTTTATAAATATAAATATTCTATTATATTAGAGTTGTGTTATTTGAACAAAACACATACAAAAATTCTAACAAAATTAACACATGACACAATATTTTTTTCAGCACATCACATCACTTTTACATCAACACTAATCACTTATAACACTTATCCATTTTATCATTTTTTTGGCTCTTCTTTTGTCCAAGTCGAATTTTCCATTATATTAATGTACTTTTTAAATATTACTGTGAATATCAAACTCATCAAAAGTTAGTGTCTTTTGATATTTTTCTCATATTACTTAAATATTAATAATTTTTTGATTAAAACATACAAAGCGGTTCGACTCGGTTTAAGCGGTTTTTTAAACCTCGAAACCTAAACCAAACCATTTCAAGCGGTTTGAAATTTTCTCAAACCAACTCAAACCATTTCATTTTTCAAATCAAACAAATCCAAACTATTTTCACGGATTGGTTTGGTTTTTCAGTTTGATAATTTATTTGTCCAGCCCTAGCTCTAAATACGTATTTTTAGAATATTGCACCTCCTTTCCATTTTATGTTGTAACGATCCATTTTCTAACGTTCAACAAAAACATATTATTTGCATAATTTGTACTTCAAGACACGAGTTGTTTGTCTTCACCTCTAACGTAGAGAGGCATGGCGGAGGAGGCGATTCAGTGCCCTGTAGCGGCAATGGTAGTTGGGCAAAAAGCACCCGCGAGGAAGAGGGGTTTCGTGCCCTCATGGCTACGACTCATTAATGGTGGTTAAGAAATTGCCACGCCACAAGATCACTCTCAAGTCCACGCGTCCTCTTTCCAACTCCTCATAACTCGCGAAAACTATGTTCAGTTCTCTTTGTACTGCTCTGCATCCTACAAGATCTCCTCCATTGACAATATTCTTGGCATTTTTGTGCAATTTCTCAACGGCCCGTAAAACCATGCAAATTTCAAGGTCAATCAGGGCTGAATCGACAGTGCATCAGGTGCCTGGTTTTAGTTCTGAAGAAATTGGCCGAATTGCTGAACCGAGTTTTAAGAAATACAGTGATGAATCACTGCACAAGAGGAAAGGAAAAGGGGTTGCCATTCTTTGGTTTAGAAATGATTTGCGGGTACTGGATAATGAGGCTTTGTTTAGGGCCTGGATTTCATCAGAGGCAGTTTTGCCTGTATACTGTGTTGATCCGAGGCTTTTCGGGACTACCTATTACTTTGGTTTCCCTAAAACTGGAGGTACCATACTCACTTTGAATTTCCTTTTGGTTTTCCACACTATTAATTATCTGCTTTCTTATTCTTCTTCCTTGGAAAGAATGCATTTTGAAAGGTAAGTAAAGTAGGCCAAAAGAAAATTTTTTATCTGATATCTTGTTTTTCAAAATAGCAATACCAGTATTTCTGTTGATTTCATGGACAGAGTGAGTGTAAATTAAAAATGACAATTGAGCGATTAATTTGAAAAGCAAACGTTTGATGATCGAAATGAAAAGATGCAATGTGCTGGATGATTACTAGATACAAGTGTTTTGACCCTAAATTCTTACAAGTCCACTCTGTTATTTTTTGAAGATATAAGATACATTTCATTTGTTAATTAACACTTTTTTTGAAAGGTAATTTAAAATAATACTTTGATCACTACTATTTTAGCAATGACAATTTATGGTGAACAAGATTCTCAAAAGTGGTTGAGAAAATGGAAAACGGACCTTGGGTGGGGGGTGGTTATTTGTGGTTAGGGGTTGCTAAGGGGACTATATTCAGAAAAAAAAACAGTCAGACAATCTAAAGCATGGTTTTCTATGCAAGTGAGATCTGATGTATTGACTAAATTATTATACTTGACAAACAAACATGAAGGAGCTTGCGAGCTTGGTAATGGATTCAAGATGAGAAGAACTGGTTTTTTTCCCTGGAGTATTTGCATTTAGTATCAAAAAGCGGACAAGTGTTTCAGGAGAGACCTTAGGTTTTCTTAGGAATAGGAGTATTGAGCAATGTGACTTAGCCCAATCATGGAAGCTAGATTGGATATTACATGTCAGTGTTTTTCTGAATTCTTGTAGTTTGATACTTAGGAAGCATCGATTGCAGTTTTTTTTTTTGAAATTATTGATTGCATAATTTGGCAAGCCCTGGAAACTACAATATACCGAACTTGTTCCCTAGCGTGAGGTTCTAATCTGAAAATCTCAGATAGCTAGGTTCAACTTCTGCAATAACATCATGGTATTTGGTGTGTTATTCATCTCTGCATTTCAAAATTATTTTGAGCACTTTCTTTGGCAGGCCACAGGGCACAATTTCTCATTGAATCTTAACTGACTTGAAAAGGAACTTGACAAATCGAGGCCTAGACCTATTAATTCAACATGGAAAACCTGAGGAGATTCTTCCTTTACTTGCTAAAGCATATGGAGTGCATACTGTTAAGACATTTACATTTTGCTTCCCGTGACATCAATTTTATAATTTAGATTGGTTTTCCAATTCAACTTTAACTAACAAAGAAAAGATCTGCATGTAATAGGTGTATGCCCAGAAAGAAACATGCAGCGAGGAGCTGAATGTTGAAAGACTAGTTTCCAAAAATCTGCAGAAAGTTGTTCTATCATTATCTGAAGGTCAATATGTTAAGTCAAATTCTACAAATAGCAGTAAATTGGAGTTGATCTGGGGCTGTAGCATGTATCATATAGATGATCTTCCATTCAGTTGCAACTCTTTACCAGATGTCTATACTCAATTTCGTAAGGTAGTAATTTTCTTTTATAGGTTTGAGGTCACATATTATGTCAATTAGAAGAGCTAGCTGTCTTACTACCAAATTCACAGTCAGTTGAATCGAAATCGAAAATACGGAGTTGCATAAAAATACCAACATCACTTGGTCCCGCACCCAATGTCGTGGATTGGGGATGTGTACCGGAAATTACTCTTCTTGGGCTAGAGAAATCAAAGGCATGTTATATTTCATACATCAATATAAGTCCCTTGCGGTATATCATATGTGAAATGAAATGTAAAATTTCCTTAGCTTCATTACTCAGTTGATGCAGGTTAGTAAAGGAATGACATTTATGGGAGGTGAAAGTGCAGCATTGAGTAGAGTATCCGAGTATTTCTGGAGTAAGGCAAGTTATTTTTTCTTAGATTTTTTTGCCAGGTACTCAGATTTATTAACTAGCACATCTTGCAGTTTTATTCTATGTTTCTCTTCTCATTTTACCCCTTGAAATTTTCTGCTCCATGCATTTATTTATCCATATCAATTATATCAATTGCACTCTGTGGTGGGAATCTTTTCTGCAAGCAGAAAGAATTTCTAATTTCTAACGTGCTGCTTCAGTTCACTTAAAAAGGTGGAAAAATGGCAGTTTTCTATTATAAGTCTTGCTAGAAATGTGTTTATTGCAAAGTAGAATTTGAAGACAGTACTAGTGGTTAGTCAGAAATGGGTCTTTTCGTTTGAATACTAGAGTCTGTTCTCAGTTTCCTTTACTTGCCTTAAGATAACAAATTTATGAGAAAGGGCAAAGAAACATAACAAATATCTTTCTTAAAGGCAAGCAAAATATTTCAACCACAAGGAGAACTCTGGAAATTGGTTTGAACAGAAATTAGCATCAGGTCAAAAGAAAATGATTTTTGAGATTCATTGTTTCATTTTTCTTGATTATCAATTTGATGTTTTTGTTTTCTCTTCTATAGAATCTATTGAGGATATACAAAGAAACCCGAAATGGAATGTTAGGACCTGATTACTCCACAAAATTTTCTCCTTGGCTGGCCTCTGGAAGCCTTTCACCCCGTTTTATATATGAAGAGGTAGAAGGGTAAAGCCTATATTTGGTTGTTGTCAAATTTCAAACTGAAGACATCATTGTATCGATGAACACTGGACTTGAACAATTTCAAACTTGACTTGCTCAGGTGAAGAGATATGAAAGGGAGCGAGAGACAAATAGTTCAACTTACTGGTAATTTCTCTCTGTTACTCCATTGATGTGATTCTTGTTGTGTAATGCTAGGTATAGAAAGACATTAGAAAAAGGTTAATGGATAGTGCACATTGACATATCATATGTTTGCTTTGACTATCTATTGCCAGTTGAATCAAATCTGGATTCCAAAATAATAATGCATTAAACAGAGGGTTCTCTATCCTGCTAAACTCAGTTTTATTTTATTGCCACTGTTTGATGAATTTGAAGGGAATAAATGTTGCTTGAATCTTTCACTGACAATCGACTGTCCTTTCTATGTCATATCATGCAAACAGTCTTAAGAGAAAACTATTCAAAGCATTACAGTGTCAAATAATTATACACTCTTTAAGGTAGTAATTTTGATCCATGTGACAATGTGTTTCAGTGTACTCCATTTTTCAGGGTTTTGTTCGAATTGATTTGGAGGGATTACTTTAAGTTTCTATCAATCAAGCATGGAAACTCTATCTTTCATGCAGGTATAAATAAAATGATTACCCTCGCATCCATAAAAGATAAAGAAATAGTGATATTTGCTACAGTCAAACTCCAAAATCTGGTAGAATGAATTTCAGCAGACCACCGTGAAAGCAGATGAACTCTGCTGCAGTATTTATTCGTCTCTTCCGATAGCAAGTGAATTTCTAATTCTAGATTTACGCCTTTCTGTATTTAGGTGGTCCTCGAAGAGTGGAGGCTAACTGGAGTCAGAATCAGACATTGTTTGATGCATGGAGAAATGGTCAGACAGGGTATTTTGCCTAGAAACTTAACCATTATAGTTTTTGTTTGATCAGCATTCCCCTTAAGCGTTAACCCCATGAAATTGAGGAAAGAAGTGATAGAGGTCTGTTTACTGTTTTCAAGACACATTTTTATTTATGTAGAGTTCCCCCAACTTTTTAGGTACCCTCTCATTGATGCAAACATGAAAGAACTATCAACTACTGGATTCATGTCAAATCGAGGGCGACAGGTAAAATGTGGTAAATTTTGATTTTCCTTGGAGAAGATAACCAAAATAAATGGTACAAGTCTGTGAACATAGTGTTGTCCTCCCAATGCTATCATAAAAGGGCTTAAAAAGTTGGACCTAAAGATTTTGCTGGTTTTGAAGTGAGGTGAACTCTGAACCCATTTTTGCTCGTCCTTTTTCCACAGATTGTATGTTCCTTTCTTGTACGAGACATGAATATTGACTGGAGAATGGGAGCTGAATGGTTTGAGACATGCCTTTTGGACTATGATCCATGTTCCAATTATGGAAATTGGACCTATGGTGCAGGTAAATCACCATGGCATTGCAGACATCAATTTTTAATGCTGTATGCAACTATGCACTCTATTGATTTCAGGTTTGTGCACATTGTGGTGTCTTCCACTGTACCAGAAGACGAGTGGAAATTTGTCCCCCGTCAGCGGTTTGACTAAACCAATAACCATGCATTAATCTTTTTTTTTTTTATTATTACAAGGGGATGACGGGGAGGGGAGATGGGGGTTCGAACCCGGGTATACCCGGTAAGGGTTAGGCCCTTATCCAACTGGGCTAGCCCTTGCCCCTCAATTTTACCATTTTCTTAGACATGATTTGAGAGTTTATGAAGGGCTTAACTTCTTCTTAAACTGTCTTGGACAATTCAATTTCCTTACTATTTATAAAATGGGCTATTTTCTTTGCCCCCCCCCCCCCCCGAAATTCTTTCTTCTCTCGCTTTTTCTTTTTTTCAAATAGAAAACTAGCATGTTGAATGCTCTAACGTCCTTGCCTTCCTTCTGAAGGAGTTGGGAATGACCCAAGAGAGGATCGCTACTTCAGTATTCCGAAGCAGGTGAGTGAGCTTATATTTACTTGATCTGAACCTAATTTTAATTACCACCATATTATTCGTAGCCTGCTCTCCAATCTCAATTTCTCATGCAAAATTGAAGAAAGATGAGCATCATTTGTAATCCTGAGAGAACTTACGAAAAAACAGAAAAAGAAATGAAAAAGATAAAGAAAATGCCTCAGAAGATCTCAACATTTCTTTAGCACTATAGGAGACATGCATCTTGTTGTTTGATTAGCTTACCTGCTTACACTTGGGAACTAAATATCATCTATAGTTTAGTTTTTATTATCTTCTACACATCAAAATTTGTTTTTGATGTGTGCTTGTTCCATGCCTAGCTAAACTCAGAAACTCCTCATTGTTGCTGAAGTTTTTGTTTCGTTTTGTTATTCTTTTTTGTATATGCTTAGATGAATTAACAGATGATTTTGGTTTCTTTTAATGAACCGAAAGCTGCCGTACATGTTTTGGTGGAATTGACCCTATTCCGTACCTCCTGCCTCCTGCATGAAACCCTCGGGGTGGGGTGGGGTGGGGGGCATAAGTTCTTCCCTCCAATGCTTTTTTAAATATAGCAGAAATATAGCAATAAGACTTCCCTACCAACAATCGGGCTTATATATAATGAATACATCAACAATTGCATAAGGAACATAGCTTCTAGTGCATCTGAGCACTTTTAATTCAAGAGCACCATTATAGACCACCAAGTACACTACAAATCATTAGTCAAATATGCACAAGATATTTATTGTTTATCTAAAGATGTTACCGTGTTCAGGCCCAGAATTATGATCCTGAAGGAGAATTCGTAGCTTACTGGTTGCCTCAATTACGAGCACTTCCAAAGGAGAAAAGACACTTTCCTGGACAATTGTACATTAAGCCTGTTGTTTCCCTCAAATTTGGGAACACCAAAACATGAACAAGCAAATTACTTCAGGAACCAGAAGTACTACAGCAGAAGAAAATAAATGGAAGGGGCGTAAAGGAAACAGAACACAATAAGCTGCTCCTAGCACAACATTTAAATCTTGTATTCATCAGAGTTTTTCCTAAATGTTATTGCTTGTTATTCTGGACAGTTTTGCGGTATACTTGTGAGTTATGAATGGTTCTTGAAGAATTGATCAGATTATGAAGCCCCTCAGAGCATCTCCAATGGAACGTCTATTGGGAAAAATTCTTTGACGCATATGCCCTCTAGATGTGGAGAGTGTGCTAGACACCATCTATTCCTCCCACTAACCTCTCCACCATTGGAGACGTGTACCATTGGAGATGCTCTGAAGGGGTAAGGTGATGGATTAGTTTTTGATTTATGTTATTAGAGTGGAAGTTTTTGGCTGCAATATTAGTTCCATTATGTATTGCTTGAGGTAAACTTCTAAAATTTTGGATGCAAATCATTAAAAGAAATATTTATAATGGGTAACAGGAAACTTGAAGTTAGGTCATTTTGTCTAAATAAATATACTTTCCACATTAACCAAATCGACGAAGTGATTTTCCTACTACGTACATCCAAAAGACAAAAACAAAGTAATAGAACCTGTGTGAGATTGTTTTAGTGAAGAGGTGAGGTAACTGAGGGAAAAGTTTTTAGTCACTTGTGAGATTAATGACCTTTTTGTTTATCATAATTTTTATTTTCCTACAATTATATATATATATTATATACACACACATTAGTGCTTTTTACTATTTGTGTATGTAAGGCCGCATTTTTTGAACACGCCTCAGCCATGCTCGGGAAAATACAAAACTGGCATTTTAAACATTTAGATTAGATGAGAATAAAAGGATGCGGTGGTGAAAAGAGGAAAAAAAAAAAAAAGAAAAAAGGAGAAAAAAAAGAAAGGAAAAAAAAAAATCAAGAAAAGTATATTTTAAAATAAAAAATGGCTACCAATGGCTAATGGAAGGATTAATAACCTTTTTCATGTATATAAGCACTAGAAATGTTTTACCAAATATCCGCGACACTATAGAGCGATGTAGTATAATAGCAGCATATCACTAGAGCTTCCGTAAATCATATTAACGTTTGATATTATACTACATTATCTGTTTATTTGTATTTAAACATTCTGTATAAGTACTCCAAATTTGACTTATATCTTACAAACTAGAATGACAAAAGTAGCTGTACTCCCTTTGTTTATATTCTCCAAGCAAAAGTGATCTCCCACCAAATATATAGTGAGACTATCTCACTGTACGCCACCCGACAGACACGTCTCGTAAATTGGTTTCATGAAACCAATGTTGGCCTGACATGTGTCTTTACAAGCCACGTGTATGTCTAGTGGCATAACGCTGAAATCAATGTTAGTAGGGCATGTGTCTTTTCAAGCCACATGATGGTTTTCCAAACTCCATGCGATCCCAGAGTTCGTTTCTCCTACCAACTATCTGGCAGTGTTACACTACCGGACAGATACGTCGCATACATTGGTTTCACGAAACCAATGTTGGTATGACATGTGTCTTTACAAGTTACGTGTCCGTCTAGCGGCATAACACTGAAATCAATGTTAGTATGACATGTGTCTTTACAAGCTACGTATCCGTCTAGCGGCATAACGTTGCTACCCGCTATACAGTTGGTAAGAGATCAAAATAATCATCAGTTGATTAAGTACGAATGTAAATTGATAAATCTATATATTAATTAAGAGAATTAAGTCTTGATACCTTTTGTATTGTGATTTTCTCTCCGTCTAGCGGCATAATGCTGCTACCGGCTATACAGTTGGTAGGAGATCAAAATAATCAGTTGATCCCATAAGAATGTAAATTGAAAAATCTATATATTAATTAAGAGATAAATTTTTGTATTGTGATTTTCTCTCCTTTTTTTGTTTGGTAAATCTTGAGGTAATTCTTCTTCTTCTTCTTCTTTTTTTTTTTTTCAAAAACTTTTGTGAAGAAACTTATAAAAGATTAATTAAGAGATAAATTTTTGTATTGTGATTTTCTCTCCTTTTTTTGTTTGGTAAATCTTGAGGTAATTCTTTTTCTTCTTCTTCTTCTTCTTCTTTTTTTTTTGCAAAAACTTTTGTGAAGAAACTTATAAAAGATTTGAAACAATGACAATTAAATTTCGCACTTAAGCCTTAACCACTTTACCTATTTTCTTTTTGTTTAACTTTTTTTACTAATAAATTAAAATATCACATCTGAAAGGTCAATTCCAAAACAAACCCTAATCCCTCTTAGTTCGTTCATTCACCATCTCTGCTGTGTGTTTTGGTGAGTTCAATATTATTTGAATTTATATACATTTTATATTTTTTTTGAATTTTTTAAATTTTACTAGGACTTTTGAAAATGTCTCGGTTAACGGATATTTTTTAACTACCTGACCCGAACCATCCTTCCCCATACCCAATTCAAAAGGTTACGGGGCAAGTATGGAGTGTGGTTGGTAGAAACGGGAGCGGGGTACGGGGTTTCGTATCTAACCAGAACCTATCCCACCGTTGCTATTCTTACTTGTAGGATTCCTTCTATTTTCAAATTAATTAAAACTAGCTTTGCCCATTACTTTACCGTAATTAACCAAACTTTTATAGACTGGAATTGATTGAATTACAGAATACCAAGATCGCTGCTACCAGGGGTACGAAGCTCGCGGCGTAGAGATCGTCAGAAGGAAGAAAGAGAATTGCTAGTAAAGAAAGCATTTATTCTGGATATCGTGAATGAAAACAAGTTGTTGACCATTCTCCTTAAGACAAATTCTTCATACCGCGCTGTACTCTGGGACCTGGATATTTTGCCATCTTCAATTAAGGAACCTGAATTCTGCAATGGCACAGATGCTGAAATATCAACATCTGGTGAAAAAGCTGATCCTGATAATGAAGACAATCAGGATCATTCGAGCCTGTTGGAAAAATGTATTAATGCCGTTGATTTTGATCTGGACGATGATGACTTGGCATATGACTTCCATATTGAGTCGGGAACTTTACCTTGTCTTGCTTGTGGCATTCTTGGTTTTCCATTTATGGCTGTGGTGCAGCCATCTGAGGAAGCATCTAAGACTCTTATGCATGAGGGACTTGATACTGCTCAGGATCTAGAAGTTCCAAAACAATTAGAACCTCATTTCCTTTCTGGCGCTAATCACATGGAGGGTTCTATTCCAGGTACAAGGTTCTCAAAAGTGTTACTACCCCTGTTATGCTTTTCGCCCAGTCTTCTTGTTTGTTGTGTATATCTATTTCTTCTGTCTCAGTTTCTGCAAAGTGACTTGTATAATTAGAAATATCTTGTCAAACTAAAAATAATTTTCACGTGCCATAACCACACAATAATGTTCACAAAACACGTCTAATTCAATTGACCTTTATTTTGGTTTATATATATATATATATATGGTAATTTTTGCTAGTCTGCAATATGTTTCATTAAACTGATGTTTTCATAAGTAGCTCTGTTTGCCATGCAATACTAAATGTGTATTTAGTTCTCGGAAGACATATATTCCTTGTTTCCTGTTGTGTAGGAACCAATAACTTGAGGTTGTCTTTTTATAGTTATTCATCATCATTGTATAATGTCAAGTATTTGTAGTTCACACTTTATTATTATCTTAATGGACTTACCTATTGTGCATCCCCTCTTGTCGTGTGCCGAAAGATTTGGTACTTTTTTTACCTGCATCTCGTCTAGACTATTAACCAGAACAGAATGTAGAGTTTTTAGTTAAAAGTGAGTTATGAGTTGACCTTATAGCAGTTTGTGGGGTTAAAAATAGTTGTACTCACTGAAATTTTAGGCTTTAGCAAACTTTTATGACAGTCAATAAATTTTATTTATTTCCAACTTAAACTTAGATCAAGTTGCCTTTTTTTTTATTTTTGCATTAAACGTTGTTAATGGGAGGAGTGACCAAGTTGTAACAAAGCTTAAGATAGATGATCAACTTGAAACAAATTGAATTTCAGCTACCAGTTTGAAATTTCAGTACAAGTATAATGACACTTAACCCACAGTTAGTGAGGAGCTCATGTATATGCACTGATGATGTCTTTTATCCCGGTGCAACAGGCAAGGCTAGATCAAACATTAGGGATCTAACGTTTCCTGGTAAATCAGTTTTGGCTGTAGGATCTAGCCAACCTACAGATCCATCCATCGAGCAATCTCCAATCGTTCTTTGTCTCCAAAGAATAAAGGGGCTTCTTCAAAAGTTACAAATCCAGAGGGATGGAACACAAATAATGGATTCGTGAAACCACAAATATCCTGCCTGGAGCATGCCATTGAAATCGAACAAAAGGTGGAGCAAATGTTCTTGTGATTTGTCATTCAGGTAATGGTAACTTATTATCCTTTTCTCCTAAGGATGACATAGTGCATTTTTTGTTAAGCTTAAACACAGTCTCTTGTAGATGTTATTTCCTTTTGTCCCCCTAGAAGAGTTGCTTATTTTGGAAGTAACTCTTATGTTGTTCTCTCTAAATAAATGGCTTATTCCGACTTTTGATCGATAAATATTTATTCCAACTTGTATTCTGATTCATTTTCTTTGATTTTTCTCATTTGGGTAGACTTTCAAAAAATAAAGGCACATGCGGCAGCCGTAGCTGAGGAAATTTTGGTTCCTTTTACTTATAATGATATCCAGCTAGATACAGCATCTCAGCAAGATCTGTGCTTGATTGCTATTGCAATAGACCGAGAAGAACAAACCAAATGTGCTGAAGACTGGACTTCGCAAATGGGTATCAATTTACAGCATTGTGTGAAGCTGAAAAGAAATTTCCCATCCAAGAAGATTCTGGATCTGTTGAGATTGGGTGCGCTGTTCTCTAATGCTACTCCCAATTTGAATTCTTGCAGCTTTTTTTGGAAATCCAGAAAATTACGCTCAAAACGGCATCTAAATCATTCGTCTAAAAGGAAGTCGTTAGATGACAGAAGGCTGTCGAATGAGTTTCAAGACGAAGGCAGAAATACTCCTGCACAACCGTAATCAGTGCCCAGTTGAAGGGTGCAGGAAGAAATTCAACTCCCACAAATACGCTGTACAGCGCCAGCGTGTTCATGATGATAGGTCCCTCAAGTGTCCGTGGAAGGGTTGCCCCATGTCCTTCAACTGGGCATGGGCGAGGACTGAGCATATTCAAGTGCATACTGGGGAGCGCCCATACGTGTGCAAGGTTAAGGGCTGTGGCCCATATTCAAGTGCATTCTATGTGTAAGTAATTATTCAAATAATATTTACAAAATAGGTAAACTCACTATTTTATCCTAAAAATATTTTTTCCTCAATTATATAATATAAATGGTAAGATTGCGAATTTACCTCAATTTTATAATAGATTACCTATATATACCTACAAATAGTATTTTCCTATTATAATTGCTATTAAAATTGAAACTTATGTTATGTAAGAATATAGAAAGTGACACATGCACCGGAAATTGTTATATATATACATAATGATAAAATTTTAGTTAAATTTTCAATTTACTATTTCGTCATTATACATATAACTTTTTGTATTTTTACATGATGTGAATTTTAAATTTAATTTATATGTTTATAATACTAATTAAGTGGTTGGTTAATTTTTCCCCCGCCTAAAACTGACATATTAAGGGAATTAGGAATCTGATGTCATGTTGATATCGCTGATATCTCATTTGTTTTTCTGTTTTTATTTCCATTCACCATAATAATAATCTATATATTTTTAATACTAACTAAGTGGTGGATTAATTTTTTTCCACCTAAAACTGGCATTCTAAGGGAATTAGGAATCTAATGTCATGCTGATGTCGTTGATATCTCATATATTTTTATGTTTTTATTTTCTTTCACCCTAATAATAATCTATATATTTATAATACTAACTAAGTGATAGGTTAATTTTTTCGCCCTAAAATTGACATCCTAATGGAATTAGAAATCTTATGTCATGCTGATGTCGCTGATGTTTCATTTATTTTTCTATTTTTATTTTCGTTCACCCTAATAATAATCTATATATTTATAATACTAATTAAGTGGTGTATTAATTTTGCCCAACTAAAACTGGCATGCTAAGGGAATTAGGAATCTGATATCATGCTGATGTTGCTGATGTCTCATTTATTTTTTTGTTTTTATTTTTGTTCATCCTAATAATAATCTATATATTTATAATACTAACTATGTGGTGGACTAATTTTTTCCCTCCTAAAACTGGCATGGTAAGAGAAATAGGAATATAATGTCGTGCTAATGTCGCTGATGTCTTATTCATTTTTCTGTTTTTATTTTCTTTCACCCTAATAATAATTTATATATTTATAATACTAACTAAGCGTGGGTTAATTTTTTCTTGCTTAAAATTGGCATGCTAAGGGAATTAGGAATCTGATGTCATGTTAATGTGTCATTTATTTTTCTATTTTTATTCTCATTCACCCTAATAATAATCTATATATTTATAATACTAACTAAGTGGTGGATTAATTTTTTCCCGCCTAAAACTGGCATACTAAGGGAATTACGAATATGATTTTGTGCTGATGTCGCTTATGTCTCATTCATTTTTCTGTTTTTATTTTCGTTCACCTAATAATAATCTATATATTTATAATACTAACTAAGTGGTGAGTTAATTTTTTCCTGCTTAAAACTGGCATGCTAAGGGAATTAGGAATCTAATGTCGTGCTGATGTCGCTGATGTCTCATTCATTTTTCTGTTTTTATTTTCGTTCATCCTAATAATAATCGGATAATATTAACTAAGTGGTGGGTAATTTTTAATTTTGCATAGTAATTTTTAACAATCTATTTATCTGCTCACCTTAATCCTTTTTTTTTTTCAAATTTTCAGAATTTTATTTATTACATCTTTTAATTTTGAAAAGTAATTTTACTCGATTTAAAAGTTAAGTGGACGAAAGTAAAAATATGGTATATGTATACATTATATACGGAGTATTAATGCTTTAGATATTCAATCTTGGTTACTAAAGTAAATTTCGAATTTTAAAGTTTTCATCCTAAAAGCTTTACGTATCCCGACCTAGCCTGCTCGACCAGAGCCTTGGAATTTTATTTCTTTGCCTATTAATTGAAATTTCTAAAATAATTTGATCATCTCGAAAATGCCTATCTAACTACTTGTAATTTACGGTACAACTTTTGTCCCACAAAGATTGTTAAATTTTCCTTTTTTCATCCGATAGTCCACTTTCCTATTAAAAAATAGTTATAATATTAATTTTCTTTTATACCACTATTTAATATGCATTATATCAGCATGAGAGTGCGGATTGTTTTCTTGCATATATAAGTTCCGAGAATGGATTGGTATGCATGCGTATACAAGATATGTTTATCTATATTATTTGTAATTTCAAGCTTTCTTGCGTAAAAAATGACATCTCACATCCAAAATTCATGAAAATTTTGCATGATGAACATATCGATCACATCTGGAATTTTACATATCATTTTGATTTGTGTGTTTGAAGAAAATTAAAAACCCTAGTTCAGATGACCAAAAATTTGCGTGCTCACTGTATTTTGCATGGTGATCTAAATCATTCATAACTGGTACATTTGGATAGATCTTTTCATGAGATTTACACTGATATAAAGATCATAAAATTCTGAGATAATGGTCTTTCAAATTTTCAGTTGAAATATGGAAAATGGAAATTTTGCACCTGATGTGATTTGTGAAGACAACGTTGAACAATATCTTGAGGAAATTGCATTCTGGTTGTTGTAGTTTTGAATATGCAAATTCCAGTACTTTATTACTTGCCAAAACTTTTATTTCAGTCATACATTTGTGAAAAAGGATAATCATCGTCCAAAATGCTTCAAGTTCTTATGTTGTGGTCATTCAGATCTCTGACAGAAAAGATTGGTCCTTAAAGCTTCGATTACATTCACCATGGTCCTAATGTTTCTTTGAATTACATAATGGTGCACAGTCTTTCAGAAAATGTCACTATTGTCCACATTCTTTTGAAAGTTTGAGAATAATCCTTTAAGTTTCCAAAGTGTTCATTACGGTCCAAAATGTTTCGGGTTCCTTAGTTTTTCTCCTTAGGCTTTTCTAAATACAGATTTGTCTTTCAACTTATGAAACGTCTATCTTGGTCTTCAGATTCCCAAAATGCTAATTTCAATGCTAATATTTTCTTATAGTTACATATTGCTCCTTATAGTTGATGAAAGTTCATTTTGATCAAAATCTTCCCCATTCTTCAATTTTGGTGCTTCATCTTTCTAAAGCTACATATTAGTCATTCCAGTTTCATAAATTTCATTTTGTTCTTCAGTCTTTCTGACAGTTACGTATTAGTCCTCCTACTTTCTACTAGTTCTGTCCTGGTCCCTTCAATATTCTAAAAAGTTCATCTGGTTCCAAAATTTATCCAAATGGCATTGATACGATTTTAGTAGTATAAAAGAATTCGAAACGATCTCACAAACAATTTCATTTCACCTTCCTCCTCTATTATTGAGTGGGCTATTTTCTTCAAAAAGCAAAGAGCCGTGTTTAGACTACATTCATAATAGTAGCCGATTTTCCTTTTTCTTTTTCCCTTTTTTCTCTCTCTATTGAAAAGATTCTTGAATGTCTATTATAAGACTTCCATCTTTCTAAGAAAAATAAATTATGCTTTTTGAACAATTAGAAAACAAAAGTATTCATAAAAGAGATTTTAAATTACTTTATTATTTTTACACACTAGATTTTTCATCCGTATTAAAAAAATAAAATAGAAAGTAATTAAAACAAATAACATATTAATGACAATCACTATTGTTTTCATTAATAATGAAAAACATTCAAAATATTTACATTGTTAATAATATGAATAAAATATTTACAATCGCCATAGAACACATATCTTTCATTTTGAAAAAAAAAACCATAAAAATAATAATCATAAATAGTTGCAAAATACAACACAATATTCATTATATATAACATCAAAAAAATTAATTCAATACTCCCTCATAAATACACACCTACTGGATAAAGTAATTAACACAAATAAAACACTAATACTCACCTAATTAATAATAATCACTATTAAATCAATGGAATAAAAGTAGAAATTTATCTTCAAATCAAAAAGATAATTTACCTTGAATTGAGATTAAATCATCGAATAAGAATAATTGAGATGGTATTGAAAACACGTATATATATTTAACATTGTAAGTGACCTTAAATAGAGAAGATTATATATAAGAACAAATGATAATGAAGTACACATATACATATATTTAAATACTTTTATATTAACAAATGAAACTGAAACATGCAAAAGAAAAAAATGTAAAAAAAATTATTGTCAAAATTTTTTACACAGAACAAAATGCAAAATTAACCCGTCATACTATAAATACTAATGGCATTTCGATAGGTTATTCCACTATAGAATAGGGTGAAGCTCAAACATAAAAGAAGGGGCAGTTGAAAGCTAATGATTTCTAGCTAAAACAAAAAAAAAAATCCCGATTTTTGCAAAGAGTTCTAAAAGGATTTATCCAAAAACGGGCGTGGTTGGAGAAGTGTAGCTACTCCCTACCTCCGTCCCTAGCTATTTTTATTAGACAAATAGATTTTTTAAAGTTAGACTTGTTTTTTTAACAAAAGTCATATCATTAAATTAAATGAGTAAAAATTTTTTTTTTGATACAATTGGGGGATCTTTAGGGAGGGGAGTATAGACTCGAACTCAAGACCTTGTCCTGGTAAGGGCTGCTCTTTACCATGAGTAAAAAAAATTAGACACATATTAAAGTCAGTAATACAATGACATGAAGAAAATTATTCGTTTAATGGGTAAATATCAATAAAATATAATATAAAAATGAAAAAAAGATTGATGCAAAAGAACAAATGATAATGTACATATATACATATATCTAAATACTTTTATGTTAACAAATGAGACTAAAATGTGCAAAAGAAACCACAATCCCCCTTTGTACCCCCCCCTCGCCCTAAAAAAAAGGAGAGAAATATGCAAAAGAAAAAGATGTTTAAAAAAAATTATTGTCAAAATTTTCTTCACGGAACAAAATGCAATACTAACCCCATGCTACAAATAATAATAACATTTCGATAGGCTATTCTACTATATGAGAGGGGTGAAGCCAGGACATGAAAGATTAAAACACAAGAGATTGGATTAGTAAATTACAAAAACATTAATCAAGCTATAAAAATTAAAAAAATGAAAAAGATAAGAAACAATAGAGATCTGCTTAATCAATAAATAAAAGATATTTTGTTGGTTTCAAACTTTAACATGGTAAACAAACAAATCAATGGAGGATAATGATGTGATTCCAAATTTTGTTTCAAAATATAGTAGAAAATAAGGAAAGATAAATAGAAAGTGAGTAAATAGAAGATAGAGAAATAGATTAAAGAATGGATATGTTGATTTCGATAGGTTATTCCACTATATAACAGAGCGAAGCTAGAACATAAAAGAAGGGACAGCTGAAAGTTGACGACTCCTAGCTGAAACACCAAAAAAAAAAAAAAATCCCAAATTTTCAAAGATTTTTAAAAGGATTTATCCAAAATTTGGCGTAGTTGGGGTAGTGTAGCTACTTTCTACCTTCGTCCGTAGCTATATTTATTAGACAAATAGATTTTTTAAAGTTAGACTTGTTTTTTACAACAAAAGTCATATCATTAAATTAAATGAGTTAAAAAAATTGATATATATTGGAGTCGATAATATAATAACATGAAGAAAATTATTCGTTTAATGGGTAAATATCAATAAAATAAAATAATATGCATGTGTGGGGAAAATAAAATTCTTGAGATAAATATATATAGATTACAGTACAACTGTATCAACATTCAGTCAATTTCTCAAATAAATAATCTAACTACAAATACAGTAAGATCATATTTAAAATGACAAACTAAAATTTTTGTTCCATGAACAATTATCAAAAAGTTTCAATTTATATTAATTATAGAATCGACAAATTGAAGTAGTATAATTTAAAAAAAATCAAATTTGATTATTGCACTACAATAACCATATAAAAATTTCTTCAAAAATCATTAAAAATTGAAATTTACAATAAGATTATAGATTTTTAGAAATTTATTCGTTTAAAGACATACTATGCATATGTTTTCGAATTATAAAGATTACAATTTCCTTTTTTTGAAATAAAACTCCCAATTAATTTGTGCTCGATTTGATAAGTGACACATCCCTAATTCAAAATAGCTGGCTAAAGAAACTACCGTGAATTAATGATTGAATATGAGTTAATAAAGAGAAAATTGAATATCATTTAATAAATTAGTGTAATAATTTAAAAAAAGATAAAAAATAAAAAAAGAATTAAATGATTTCAGAACCAGAAATCTTACAGAGCCAGCAATTTTACAAAGCCGGAAAATGAGCGGGAAAATCCACTATTCTTTTATTATATATATATATATATATATGGATGTGATACCTATCTATCTCCTTTTTTGCCCCTCCCCAATTTTTAGATTAATTAAATTTGAAGATTTATTCCTGCCTTTTTTATTTGATAAATCTAGATGTAATGTTCATTTTTTTTAAAACGAAAACTTTTGTGAAGAATGTGATACATATCTATCTCCTTTTTTCCCCCTCCCCAATTTTTAGATTAATTAAATTTGAAAATTTATTCCCGCCTTTTTTATTTGATAAATCTTGATGTAACTGTTCTTTTTTTTTTAAACAAAAACTTTTATGAAGAAATCTAGAGAAGATTTGAACCTATAACAATTGAATTTAGCACCCAAGCTTTAACCACTCTGTCCATTTTCTTTTTGTTTGAATTTTTTACTAATAAATTAAGATATCGCATCTGAAAGGTCAATTTCAAAACAAACTCTAATTCCTCTTAATTCTTTCATTCATTATCTCCGCCGTGTGTGTTGATGAAAATGTATTTTACTTTTTTTTTTCAATTGTTTTAGTTACTACGACTTTTGAAAATGTGGCGGCTAATTGATTTTTTTACCTACCTAATTCGAACCACCCTTCCTCGTATCCAATTAAAAAGGTTGTGGGACAAGTATGGAGTGGGGTTGGTAGAAACGGAATGGGGTACGGAGGAGCCGTATTCGATCAGACCCGTCCCATTGGTATTCTTACTGTTAGGATTACTTCTATTTTCAAATTAATTAAAATGTGATACCTGTCTCTATTTTTTTGCCCCCTCCATATTTTTTAGATTAATTAAATTTGAAGATTTATTCCCTTAGTGTGAGAGAAACGTCGCTTCTTTTCGCAAACACCTCCATATATGACCTCGTTTCAATTGAACCATATGATATTTGAAAATTTAGATTTATTATAAAATACGATGTATTGATTTGGTGTTGACTTGATAAGTTAAATGTAAATTATAACACATTTTTCTATTTGAATTCTCATTACATTTCATATTTCCAAAAACTATATATAAAAATCTTTGCAATAAATATTTTTAATATTTATAATATGTTGTTTGGCTCATGTTTGTCTTTCATCATCTATTATTCTTTTTTTTTAGACAAAAACTTTTGTGAAGAATGTGATACATATCTATCTCTTTCTTTGCCCCCTCCCCAATTTTTAGATTAATTAAATTTGAAGATTTTTTCCCGCATTTTTTATTTGATAAATCTTGATCTAATTGTTCTTTTTTTTTAAACAAAAACTTTTATGAAGAAACCCATAGAATATTTGAACGTATGACAATTGAGTTTAGCACCCAAGTTTTAACCACTTTGTCCATTTTCTTTTTGTTTGAAATTTTTACTAATAAATTAAAATATCACATCACATCTGAAAGGCTAATTTCAAAACAAACTATAATCCCTCTTAATTCTTTTATTCATTATCTCCGACGTGTATGTTATTACATTTTTTTTTGAATTGTTTTAGTTTTACTAGGACTTTTGAAAATGTGGCGGCTAATAGATATTTTTTACCTACCTAATTCGAACCACCCTTCCTCCTACCCAATTCAAAAGGGTATGGGACAAGTACTGCGACATCCCAATTTTCCTGATATTTCATTCCATGTGATAGAGTGAAAAATGAGGACCCAATTAAACACGCACACAAAATTAAGGATTAAAGTGTTAAAAAAAACATGAAATGCAAAGAAATCAAAGCGGGTCCAGAAGCTTCTCATGAGGATTGGAACCAATTGGCATTACATAAATATATATATATATATATATAATATAATAGAAAAAAGGAAACAAAGAAACAAGAAACAGAGAGAAAGAGAGACAAGAGGGACCGAGAAAAGGGAGTCGGGAAGTAGCTAATTGAGCCCAAAAAAAAAAAATAGAGAGAGAGAGCAATGAACGGGATCCAGTCACGAATTAAGGAAGTGAGTTTTTAACCAATTTGGATTTTTCGACTTTGGTTGATTTCAAGTGGTAAGTGGGATTTTACGTTATGCTTAAGTGGGTTTTTGATATATATATATATATATGTATGTATATAAATGGTTTCATGTGATGAATTTAAAAGGGGATAATGATTAGTTGTCAATATAAACGACATGTCTATGAAATTCTTGAGATATATGAAGGATATGAAAAATTTTAAGGTTTAAAGTTATTAGTTTTAACTTGAGAAATTAATTAAGTGCATTAGCTCTCTATAGGTGTCAATAGTGTGGAGTTATTCTTTAAGACATGAAATTGGAATTATATGAAGAATAAAGGAGAATCATGTAAAGTTAGTAAGTGAAATCCTAGTTTAAGAAAGATGATTAAAGCTGAAAATTATTAAGGAAGTATTATTTAAAACTTTAGAATAAGATCTATTGTCGTAGTTAGCTAGATGAAGTTGTGGAGTCTTTAATAGAAAAGGTGAGATTAAGAGTGAATATAAATTGTGGTTAACAATATGCTTAAGGAAAGATTTAGAAAAGTATATACTTGAATTTTATTGATTTGAGTGGAAAGAATCATTTGAAATTCTATTAGCACTCGGTTAGGAGCCACTAATTAAAAAAAAAAAAAACCAACTATCACTAAGCAAATCAATTAACTAATAGAATATAATGGAAACTAGTTAACAGAATTTCATTTATGTTGTGGAAAAGAATATACCAAATGTACACAAATGTATACAATATATTTCATAGAAATTAGTTGTTTGGAAATTAAAGGATATTATATATGGATGTATGAGGATGATAGATAAACTTTGAACTATTAGGTAAGCTAGGAAAGAAGCAAGTGAAGAGAAAAATG
>CAVNYN010289457.1:0-22489 GCA_963692815.1 Nyctanthes arbor-tristis | reverse complement strand
TTAGAGGAATTAATGATACTTGTTTTAATGGCAAATGGAAATGGTTTGCTGCAAGGCGGGGAACAATCTGGAGGGGACAAAAATTATGCCTGAGATGTCACTGTTATTGTTTGCTGAATGTCATAAAAATTCACATTAGAATGTAAAATACGCCTAAATGTGTAAGTTACTTTTTCTTTTGAACTGTATAAGCAAGTTTAGCAATTCACATCCTGAAATTTGCATTTTGTTTAGGAATCTCTGGAAGGAAAAAAGATGCTAGAATTTCGGAAAAGTCTTCCTGCATATAAAGAGCGAGATGCATTGTTGAGGTGTATTTCTGAGATCGGAAGAGCTTAATGAATTATTCTTTTAGAATGTTTTGTTCATATGATACCATTTGATAGTTTCAGCTTCTGCTATATGTTTTGAGTCTTTCTCTGCCGGGTAGCATTCTGATTCTTTTAACCTCCTTTTGATCTATAATGTAATACGTGATATGCAATCTCTTCTCCTTATTTTCTTTCTTGAAAGGACTAAATTCACTTTATTCATTTCATACTGAATGTTCTCAACGGAGTTTGATTTTTAGGTGAAAGTGAGGGACTATATGTTTTGTCGACTCCACATGTACAATTAAAATAAGCTGCATTAGAAATAGAATGAGTTGAGTTCAGTGGGCGAATTAGTGAAGGACATGTTGGTTGTATGGAATGAAATATCTGTATATGATTGTTTTGACATATTTCTACTTTAAAATAGAAATAATTTACAACATGGGCAATATTCGAGTGTAATACCATCATCCGTGGCTTCCGCCACAAATGCAACCATTGTTACTTTCAAGACAACCAGCACAGCCAACGCTCAAGTAGCAACTTATCCCTCCAATTGTTACTTTTCTATTCCAAACACACCAGTATTTTTGTCCATAACTACCAAACTTTCTGGTCGCCTAGCTTTCCCTTTCCTTCTCTTCCTTCAAAGGAACTCACAGTATCACAACATATCTCAAAATGGCTAGGAAATCCATTATATAACAGTAATATTTATTCTATTAATTCATTGCAGACATTTGATAGATGCCAAATGCCCAATTGGTAAAGCTCATGTATTGTGGAACCACAAGAAAACGAAAAAATACTCTTAAGAGAAAATTTTTTTCAGGAAATTATCTTTCTTGCCATCAAATACGGCCCCTAGAGTAAAGATCATTGGTTGTGTATTAATTTAACCTACATTTGCACTACTGCAATGTGGTGGGAGGAAAGCTAGTGGTGGTGAGATTGCTATATGTAGTTTTTCCTACTGAGGTTGTCAGGTTGTTGGGGGATGAGAAAGAGGAAAGATGGTTGCAATGAGACATTGGGCCTTTAAGTGGTGCCATGTACTAGTGATGGTAGCCTGGTAGCATGTTGCTAATTTTTGGATTTATGAAGAGAATTAATTTCGACCATATTTCATGGGGCTTCAAACTACCTTCAACCACTAAATTTTTATCCATAGTGGAGCACAATGCTTTTTGCTCTGTTCCTTATACTTAACCACTACTCAAACAGAGCAAACTGCTGCCATCTCTAGTGGTTCTCACAGAATCTATGGATAAAAATTTAATGGTTGAAGGTACTTTTGCTCTGTTCATTATATTTTTCATGTCGCATTTATCTAACATTATTTATTTTATTTAAATTAAACGGGGCGATCAGTGCACCTGTGTTCCCACCTGCTTTGTGGGTCAAGAAATTCCCGCACACAATGAACATTTTTGCCATCATTAAGACCCATGAAACCTCCACCACCCATTCTATAACTTTACGAATTTATAATGGAAAACAAACACCCACTGAACATCTTCTGAAAATCCACGTAGATGACTGAATGGCATTTTACATTTCGCTGCCATACTTGTGGTATATTGTTTATGATTTTCAAAAAGGCATCATCGTATGTAAAATCTCCTTTTTCATTAGCACTACATGAAAATAAATATTTGACTTGTCAGAGAATAATGTAGTAAGTTATACAATTATCAAAATAAAATCTTCAAATCTTGAACGGAGTCTCTACTCTCTAGTTATGAAATGGAATCTACAATGACTTGGATTGGAATTTGTTTTCTAGGTGGTGGTTGTGTCTGGTGAAACAGGCTGTGGTAAAACCACACAACTGCCTCAATACATTTTAGAGTCTGCAATTGAAGATGCTCAAGGAGTTTCCTGCAGCATTATCTGCACCCAACCTAGACGAATATCTGCTATGGCAGTTGCTGAGAGAGTTGCTGCTGAGCGTGGAGAGAAGATAGGAGAATCTGTAAGTCCATTAGTTTTTGCTGCATAATTTGTTATCTAAGGTATTTCAAGAGAATCTCTATAATTTTCTATGTTTTCTTTAAAGGTTGGTTATAAAGTGCGATTAGAGGGGATGAAAGGGAGGGATACTCGGCTCCTGTTCTGTACCACTGGAATCCTTTTAAGGAGATTACTGGTTGACAGAAATTTGAAAGGTGTAACTCATGTTATTGTAGATGAGATCCATGAACGTGGAATGAATGAAGGTAATTGTTTATCTGATGATTTTTCTTCTTATTATGAGCTACGTTCTTATTATTATATGCTTTTCATGCAGATTTTCTATTAATTGTCCTGAAAGATCTCCTTCCTCGTCGACCTGAATTGAGGTTGATTTTGATGAGTGCAACACTTAATGCTGAGCTTTTCTCTTCCTACTTTGGTGGTTCCCCAATGATCCATATACCTGTAAGTTAAACTATGGAGAGTCAAATAATTACTAATTATTCATGAAATAACGTTTTTCTTTGCATATATAAGCTGTAACACCACTCTATGACAATCAAGAAGGAAGATGTCTCTCTTCATCTCTTGACATTTTTAGCCGTTCTGAAATGAGAAAGAAATTCTCCTTCCTTGGTGGTGAACTTGTGAGAGTAATTTTAAGCTCAAAATACAATGTAACCATTATCTCTTTAAATAAATAAGCTGCTAGTATTCGTGATATTGGTGTCTGGGAATAGATATTTGCCGTGTTCAAAAAATCGGACCCACAATTGACCCTGAAAAGGCAAAGAGTAAATGGCTAAATATTTGTATACAGTTGAGCGGGTTTTAGTTAGATAATTGAAATATTAATTTGCAACCCTAGAAATAAATTATGTTCCATTTTTTAACTGTAAAAATATAGGAAATTCATTTTTAGTTCTCCCTGGTTATCCAGCTTTTCTTTGGTTCTCATGCCACTTTTTAAGCCTGGTCTTTAGGAGTGATCTCGACTGATTTTTTGGGCGGTTACCTCTATTTTTTGGGTCAAACTTGCTGTTCATGTCTATTATTCAGAATATTGGTTATTTCGACTGTGATGAGGCTCAACATCGAGAGAATTGTTACACATCAAAATTTCTTAATTTCCTAAAAGAGCATATTGCTTAACGAAATGAAAAGAGGCAAAACTTTGTTTCCTTGTGTAGTCGTGTTAATGGAAATTCACTGCCAAGTTTCTTCTTTCCTCTAGTTATAAGTAAATTTGTAACTCAATTTGGTCTTTTCTTGTCACTTAAATTCAGGGTTTTACACACCCAGTCCGAAGTTATTTTTTGGAAAATTTTCTGGAAATGACTGGGTACAGGTTAACACCTTATAATCAAATTGATAACTATGGTCAAGACAAGATGTGGAAAATGCAGAAGCAGGCTCTTAGGAAAAGGAAAACTCAAATTGCATCATCTGTTGAGGTATGAGTTCTTTATAGTGCATGTCCTGGTCTTGTTTTGATTTTTGGTGGCTTGATCTTTACGTTGGGATTGGGAACAGGATGCTCTTGTGGATGCTAACTTTAAGGAGTTTAGTCCCCGTAGTCGCGAGTCTCTGTCCTGTTGGAATCCTGATTCAATTGGCTTTAATCTAATTGAGCGAGTGCTATGCCATATATGTCACAATGAAAGGCCTGGTGCTGTGTTGGTGTTTATGACTGGTTGGGATGACATAAATTCTTTGAAGGATCAGCTTCAAGCTCATCCATTGTTGGGAGATCCAAGTAGAGTTCTGCTGCTAGCCTGCCATGGTTCTATGGCTAGTACTGAACAGGTGACTTAGACATGCGTTTGTGCCTTCTAGATGCTGTCTTTCTTCTTTTGTTTTGAATTATGGTCTTTGCAAAATATAGTGAAACACCATTTGATTTCTACATAATGAGTTCAGAGCTTGCTGTGGACTTCTTATATTTCTAATCAAAAGACAGCAATTGCAATGATAACATTTTAGTTTAGTACAGAAAGAATTTGCTGAATGATACATAAGTTTGAATCAATAATACCCCCTCATCATATGACACGGGACTTATTATTTGCAAAGCTTTGAATGGTATTTCTTGACAACCTACCGTGTTCATCTGGATATATTGATCTTAGGCTCTCATGCACATGCCAAAAAAGTCTGATTTATCTCCATTTTGCTTATTCTTGGGGTGTCAAATCAGCCAATAATCAGGGATGATAGGGATGTTACGTATTTGATTGGAGGATCTAATAGCTGTTCTAACACTATGGGAGTGATAATACTGTTTCGTCCCAAGGAGTGGCAAGGCCACTAATGCACTTTACATTGCCACCCATTTTTGGCTTAGGCCTTTAACTTCTAATCATTCTTTCAAGTAGAAAATGGAAGGATAAAAAATATCCTCTACATTTTATTCTCTCTCCATGGCGGAAGGGGGTTGTGTTTATGAGTTATCGTTAGATGCGTTGATCTTTTTGTTAATATCATAATTGGTAATGGCATTTATTGTAGATTGAATGTGTCTAAGTTATCTACTGTGAATGTTGGATATGAGCTATGCAATCTCAAGTATATGCTTAGGGAACGGGAATACTCATAAATTTTTGTCATGTAACAGTTTGCTGTTAATATCCACTGACTGACCTTAGATACTCTCTCTCTCTCTCTCTCTCTCTCTCTCTCATCTTCTTTTACTGTTTCCAAAACAGAAATTGATTTTCGATAAGCCTGAAGATGGAGTTAGGAAGATAGTTCTGGCAACAAACATGGCTGAAACAAGTATCACGATCAATGACGTGGTTTTCGTGGTCGACTGTGGAAAAGCAAAAGAGACATCTTATGATGCACTAAATAACACTCCATGTTTGCTTCCTTCCTGGATTTCAAAGGCTTCTGTTCGCCAAGTAAGCTGATCTGTATATGCTAGTTATATTTTGATATGTATGGTTCTATGCAAAATCATGTATGCCCAATTATATTTTAATTTGTATGGTTTCATAATAAATCTTATTTTATGCTACTACCAATTTTCCCTTTTGTCAACAGAGGAAAGGCAGGGCAGGCCGTGTTCAACCTGGCGAATGTTACCATCTTTATCCTAGATGTGTGTATGAGGCTTTTGCAGATTATCAATTGCCAGAACTTCTGAGAACTCCTCTACAGTCTCTATGTTTGCAAATCAAAAGTCTACAACTTGGAAGCATCTCGGACTTCTTATCCAAGGCCCTACAGCCACCAGAGATGCTATCAGTAAGTCAAACTGAACCTTTCACTGATGCTTGACGGCTCCTAGTCCCCCATCCCCCATACTTGATCATTCCCTAGACTGTTGCTTCCTTTGCAGCTTATTCTATCTTTGTTATATCGGGTAGCTATCTGCTTTCAGGTTCACAATGCTGTTGAGTATTTGAAGATAATAGGGGCTTTAGATGAAAACGAAAATCTGACAGGGCTAGGTATCTGTGGAATTTGGACTTTATTTTATATTTTCTCGAGATTTTCTTTTCTAACAACCCCCCTCTTTCTTTCTCTTCTATCCGAAGGAGTTAATTATTAGAATCACCAAAGCACTAAATGGTGAGTGATAGTGTGTTTGCTTGCTTTCAGGGCGCAACTTGTCCATGTTACCAGTTGAACCAAAACTTGGAAAAATGCTCATATTCGGTGCTATTTTCGGCTGCTTGGATCCAGTAATGACCATCGTTGCCGGTTTAAGCGTCAGAGATCCATTCTTGGCACCATTTGACAAGAAAGATGTGAGTAGCGTAAGAAGTTCCAACGTAATATGTATTGCATTTGCATATTGCTTAAATTTTCTTAGGTTTACCAATCAATTGGCTCTATATTTGCAAAAAATTTTCTATGGATAGCTATCTATATTCTGATGTTTTTAGACCCTGTCAATTCAATGACCTTGTTGCTGTTCATTCCCCATGAGTAATGTCTGATTAAGTTCTGAATGTGGCGTCACCATCTGTAGGTTTTATGGGACCATCCTGGTTAAAACTTCATGGTTTACTTACTGTTTAGATGTTTTCTGAAAGCAAACATGCCATTCTATGCTGATCTAATTTCTTCATTTTATTACACCTGTTTCTACATCACAAAAATCACAAGTACGCCCAATGTGAAGCGCACAAGCCCATTTTTCTTTTGTAAATTTCTGAGGTTTGGTCTCTTTAGGTCAAATTCCCCTTTCTTAACTATTATGTGGCCTGTGGCAGCAATTTTTGTTTTCATTGTTCATGTTCTAATTACAAAAGATGGAAGAAACTACCCTTCAGTAATATTTTCTCTTCTTACAGCTTGCTGATTCTGCCAAGGCTCAGTTTACAGCACGTGACTTCAGTGACCATCTTGCTCTGCTTCGAGCCTATGAGGGTTGGAAAGGTGCCGAAAAGCATCATGCTGGCTATGAATACTGTTGGAAAAATTTCCTTTCTGCCCAAACACTGAAGGCCATTGACTCCCTTCGGAATCAATTCTCTTATCTGCTGAAGGACATTGGATTGATTGATAATACAGAAAGTTGCAATGCATCAAGTCATGACGAGCATCTCATTCGGGCAATTCTGTGTGCCGGTCTGTTTCCTGGAGTATGCTCTGTTGTGGTGAGTTATATGCAGGTTATTGGTTCTTTGGAAAAATAGAATGTAAAGTACTTAACAGTATGTTTGAAACATCTAATTGATTGTACTGTCTGATCCTACCTAATATTAGTACCAGATTGGACTTCATTTTCCCCCAAATGCTTCTTCCTATTTTTTCTCTGCTCTGAAATACGGAATGCTAAGACCTACTTCAACCATCTTTTGACAGAACAAGGAGAGGTCAATATCATTGAAAACAATGGAGGATGGCGGAGTACTTTTGTATTCAGTGAGTATCATACCACTACAGCTTTATTAATGGCGCTCACAGTATTTTACCTTCGCTTAAATACTTGGATGATAATGTACTTAAATAAATTTATTTCCTTTGATTTTTCTGGTCAGAATTCTGTGAATGCCCAAGAACATAAAATTCCTTATCCATGGCTGGTTTTCAACGAAAAAGTGAAAGTAAATTCAGTATTCCTCCGTGACTCGACTGGTGTATCTGATTCTGTGATTCTCTTATTTGGAGGAAATGTTTCCAGAGGTGGAGTGGTAAGTGGGCTGTTCAGTGTGAATCTATCTACAAATTGTCTCTCGCTTCTGTCGTTGTCTTTTCAGTTTCCCGTGAGTTGTAAATCCATTTCTCATTTTTGTCCAGGATGGCCACTTGAAAATGTTGGATGGATATTTGGAGTTCTTCATGAATCCCGACCTCGCTGTGACATATCTGACACTAAAGAAAGAGCTTGATGAACTCATCCAGGAGAAGGTATGTATATTAGCTACATCATAGCCACATTATTGTAGCACAGGAATTTTATATAAGCACAAACTTTTACACCTTATTTGTGCATTTTTTAGAACTGTCCATAAGCAATATGTGTATCTTGTTTCAAATATTATGAAAACCAGCCTGACCAAGCGAACTCAACTAGAAAAACCAGGAACGAGGACACTGTACACTAGCATCAAGAAAACCCAGTCAAGAAAAAAGAATGCTTGTTTGGAGAATTAACATACTTATCTTATGTCATTTTTTGGAATATTATCCTGTATGAGATCGACCACTGAACCTTTACAATTTTTTGTTGAATTCCCATGGTGTGCTTAAAAATAATGCTTCTTTCTTATTCACCTGTTGCCTGATTGCTCCATGGCAGCTGTTGAATCCAAAATTGGACATACAGAGTCATGGCGAACTTCTAACGGCTGTGAGATTATTGGTAGCGGAGGACCAATGTGAAGGTAGATTTGTATATGGACGACAGGCATTAGCTCCCCCAAAAAAGACCAAAAAAGATCTTTCTTCAACAAATGCTGCTGGTAATGGTGACAATTCAAAATCTCGACTCCAAACCTTGCTTGCACGGGCTGGACATCAATCGCCTACTTATAAAACCAAACAACTGAAGAACAACAAGTTCAGATCGATTGTCATGTTTAACGGACTAGATTTTGAAGGTCGGGCTTGCAGTAGTAAGAAAGAAGCAGAAAAAGATGCAGCTGCAGAGGCTCTGCAATGGCTGACGGGTGAGAGCCAGCCATCCCAAAAAGCCTTTGACCATGTGTCTACCATACTGAAGAAAAGCAAGAAGAAACAACGAACTCCTGCTTCTAGGTGGAGGTAATGCCTTGTGGGTACATATGATACATCAAATCAACAGATTCTTTGAGAACCATTGGCTTTAAATTGGGCCATTGATCCGCTGGTGGTTCTCAAGATGACAGCTCTGAAGGTTGACTACTTCAACAAACCTTTGGTTTGGAGTCAAGATCACATGTTTGGAAGCAGATACATGGTCTAGTATATGATCAGAATGATGACAGGAAATCGTTGATCAGCACATGCATATTTCCCAGGACTGCTTGACAAGGTACCAAGTGAGCATGTTTGGCTAAGCTTGAAAATTTTTATACATATAGAAACTTTTACATCACTGCACATACGGACAACTTACTATTTTCTAAGTATAAAAACTTATTTCCTTGCTTTTTAGCTTAGCCAAATACACAAAAGCATCAGGGCAGCTACCATCACCCGTCTAGTTAGAGATCGGAAGAAAAGCATTGCAATAAAGCTGATAATGTTTCATTCAAATTTTCTAAGGAGATTGATCAGGCTCTAAAAATGGAGCCTGATCACTCACGTGGTGGTCATCTAACAAAAACAGCCCCACAGACTTGTTTGATGGCCAGCACGTGAGCGATCAGGCTCCAAAAATGGAACTTGATCAATCTCCTTAGAAGAAATGATGTTTCATGTGGATAAAACATGATTTCATTCTTTGGAGGCCATAGAAGTCCTAGCCATCCTAGCCACCTGCTCAAATGTGCATGAAGATCTTTGATTCGGTTTAGTTGAACTCACTCAACACGTACATATTCCTATCACGACGTGCTTGAGTAACTTATGTATTTCTTTTCATGATTTCTTGATTTGGAGTGGTGGACTTCTATTGGCTTTATAAGATTTTTGTAATTTGAGATTTGGTGTTAGAATAGATATATACAGGGTTCAGTTTGTAATACATAGAAGGATGAACGTTATTATTATACAAGAATGAACTTATTTCACATTTATTGAAAGTACACAATTTCATAGAAGCAATGTTTGGAAACAATCTTTCAGTTTCACGTGGCTTGTTAGTTGAGATCGGAAGAGCGTCGTAAAATGAATATCAACATCTAAGATATGAGACTTCCGCCGGTTCCTGAGCAATGATCGCTTGAAAGCACCCGTTGAGTTGTCTAGAATCAGGAATTGAAAATGATGATACAAGAACTTCAACTAATCCAAAAATTGTTGAGACGTTGATGGTTCCTTGGCTCTTTGATTCATCATCCATTGAATAGCCAATGTCGAATCAAGCTCTACCCATAAGTTCGAAACAAAGCTATGTTTGAAGAAAAGCTTCACGCTTGTGAACAATGCTCGGAGTTCCGTTTCCATAATATTGAAATACGAGTCTTTGTAATACTCATGAAATGCAAACACTATATCGCCGTTTTCATCTCTCAACACCTTGTCTTCAGAGGAGAATGTTCCCTTGACACAAGAGTCCGTTTTCAGTTTAAACCACCCTGAGAGTGGTTTAGTCCAGCAGACTACTCTTGGACATCAAGTTGGCTGTAAGCTAATGCTACCAACATGCAAAAGTGCTGCCATACCCACAATTTCCGCCCTTTCTTTGGAGAAAAACTCAAAATAAGAGTATTGGTGAAAGCAAACCGTACTAGCTAGTGATCGAATCTTAGGAAAAAATGTAAGATTTAGCAATAGAGAGAGACTATATATAGAGAGAGGTAAGGTGACACAATTCCTAGGGAGAAAAAGTACGAAGTGTCGCTTGAGGGTTACATTGAACTTACAGTGAGACTGTTGTTTGAGGCATTTGGAGTATTCTGTGATCTATATTACAAATTTACGGATTAAGTATAGCATGAAGTGTGGGCAAAATAATTTGAAATCAATTTATTAAAATTACTTCAGTAAACACTTTTTAACTAGTGAACCATACCGTAGGCGATCACTGAAACCAACCTACAACAATTAATATAAATAATGAATTAAATAAATATAATTTGTAATTAAAATATTTTTTTGAAGTGATAATTACAATATTAACTAACGGCTGAGTTGAATACGAAGTAAACAAATTTTCCACTACAATGCCGCACCACTTCCATTTATAATTTCATAGAAAGGCACGTTTTGCATTATTATCAAAATTGTTAGAAACATCCTTTTAAAAAAAATGTTAAAAACATATCACATATAACTCATGAGCGCCATCCACTTGCAATAATTCAAAGTGGTATTTAGAAAATTACCGTCAAAATAAAAATGCTTTAGAAGATTATTACGTGTACATATATTATGGTGGGCCCACTTTAAAGGTATTAGTTATTTGTTTATTATATTATATCCTTTTTTTTTTTTGAAGAGTATTATATTTTCATAAATAGGTACATTTCTTTATGATGAATATGACTTATTTAATTAACAATAACATAAGCGTTTTTTTTAAACATTTAAAATCACATATTGATTATCCCAAAAAGTAACAAATATGGGAAGGAAGTAACACGTAAAAAGTTAAAAAGTCACATATCTAATTAAAAAATCACATAGAAAAATTACAAAGTCAATAATAATTCGCATATATGCTGCTCTGGAAAAGTCACGTAAAAGGAAAAATGTCACATATACAGAAACTAAAAAAAAAATCAAGCATAATTAAAATATCACATTTAATTAAATATTAAAGATAAATGTCACATTTAATTAAAAAGTCATGTATAGAAATTAAAATGTCAAATTTAAAGTCGCATATATGCTACACTAAAAAGTCACATATAGGAAAAAATCACACATAGAAATAAAAAAAATCACGTATAATATAAAATCATAAAGCCACACATAAAGAAACAAAAAAAAAATCACATTTAATTAAAAAGTCACATATAAAAACTAAAAGTCACATTAAAGTCGCAAATATACTACTTTAAAAAAGTTACATACAGGAAAAAACACAAACAAAAATTAAAAATAAATGACATTTAATTACAAAGTCACATTTAAAGTCACAATATGGGTTGTTCCGAGAAGTCACACATAGAAAAAAAAAGTCACACATTTAGAAATTAAAAACTCATATCTAAAAAAAGTCATGTAGTACAAAATCACATAGAGAAAGTAAAAGATAGTGTATAAAAATTATAGAGTTACATTTGAAGGTGACAATTGATTTGAAGATGATTCTTTACCCAATGTCCCTTTAAAGTCATGCCTGTCCATTTTGTCCTCCCATTGTATTTGAAGATGATTCTTTTGACATTCCTCCTTTTTGTTCATTATTATTTTAATACATTCAAAATCCAAATTGGGAAAGTTGCACAAGTATGGAAACTATATCCTTGTAATTTCTTCTCTCTTTTGTGTAATCAGACTAAGGGTGATAGATTTAAAAAAAAAAAAAAAAAGATTAAAGATGATAGATTAAGTAGTAAAGAGTACTTACTAAGATAAGATCCTTAGTTCGAGTTTATGTTAGTGTATAATAATAATCACCAAAATTACATATGTAGATCAGTCAACAATCTTACAATCAATCAATTTTAACTTGATTTTTTTATACAGTGAGTAAAACTTATTTACTGAATGTTGAGGACAGATTTATATGTTTCTCTTACTTATAAAATGAAATTAAAAAATAAATTTTATTTGTATTTTCTAAATAGTATGTAAAGTATTGCAAAATATAATATATGAGGTGTGATTTGTTAATTCATAAATAATGGTAATTTTGTCTAAAGATGTAATTTTTTAATGTTTTTAATGAAAAATATCTTTTGGTGAGGGTAATAATTACAAATTTTGTTTCCTTTCACCAAATTATTATAAACACACCCCATTTAAATTACATTTTTAATAATTACACCACATTAATTTGACAACTATAACCTCAACTAATATTCTAAAACAGGGGAAAAAAACAATAATGATTTACATTTTCCTTTCCAAAATTATCCGCTCTCTCCACACACACACACACACACACGACACATGTACACACACAAATCTCCACAAACGAAACGTAGACAACAGTAATACGACAGCTCCCCACAACCAAAAAAAAGACAGAAAAAAGAATTGCCTCAATAATATAATAATCAGCGTTCTACTTGTCTAAAATTATTCTAACACCATATAGTATTATACGGTCATGTGCTGTACATTAAGGCACGCCATATAGATCGTGATTTCCTTCTGTCTCGATGAACGCTAGGGCATATGATATGTATATTATCATATCATATGGTGCTAGATTAAAATTACTACATTATCTTTTAATGTTCGATCGGGTAATCAGTAGTCTTTGTACGGATGGCATTAAAATTCTAGTTTATGGGTCCTCCTGTGTTTGGCATCTCAATTTTGAGAGATGAAAGTGGGGTACAGATGCAATTTTCTATTTTTTATTTTTTCCCCTTTAATTCGATGGTACAGGCACGCTTGTACATATATAGAGAAAGAGAGAAATTTGTGGCGTAAGCGGGACGTAAAAGAAAGACTAAAAAATGTGGGTAATATGTAATTTTCTTATCACTAATTACGTACATAGAAAAATTATTTGAAATCGTTGTCTTTAAAACAAAAAATGTAGTGATAATATAATTATCCTTTTTTTAATATTAAATGAAACGTAGAGTGTAATTTGTTATTTCCAGAAAGATAGTATGCGAATTATAAATACTCTATAAATATGAGGTGTATTTCATAAATTTCCTGTTTACACGTATGTTTACAAGTATTTTCCTTTTGAACGTTGGATTAGGTCCTAGTTGTTCAAAAGATTAAATATTAACTTTTCTCCCTAGGAATAGCATTAAAGATTAGAAATATATTACCTTTTCCCCCTAGGAATTGCTTTACCTAATTACATATCTTTATATATAGTCTCTCCCTACTATTAAATGATACATTCTTCCTAAAAATACAATCACTAGCTATTACACTTTGCTTTCACCAATATTCTAATTTTGTGTTTTTCTCCAAAGAAAGAGCGGAAGTTGTGGGTATGGCAGCACGTTTACATGTTGGTAGCATTAATTTAAAGCCAACTCGGCGCCCAAAAGTGGTTTGTTGGACTAAACCACCTACGGGGTGGTTTAAACTGAACACAGACGCTTGTTTCAGAGGATCATTGTCTGCTGGAGGTGGGGTATTGAGAAACGAACACGGCGATATTGTGTTTGCATTTCATGAGTACTACGACGACTCATGTTCCAGTGTTATTGAAGCGGAACTTCGAGCGGTGTTGACAGGAGTGAAGCTTGTTTTCGAACACGGCTTTGTTTCGAACTTGTGGGTAGAGCTTGATTCGGAGATCGGACATTCAATGGATGATGAATCAAAGATCCGAGGAACCATCAACGTCTCTACATTTTTTGGACGAGTTGAAGTTTTTGTATCATCATTTTCAATTCCCTCTTTCCCACATTTATAGGGAGGGAAACGGAGCTGCTGATTATATGGCGTCACAAGGCTTCTACACCAAACAGTTCAAGGTTTTAGAGTCTAGACAACTCAACGGGCGCATTCAGGCGATTGTTGCTCGGGAACGTGCGGAAGTCTCATATCTTAGATGTTAATGTCCTTTTTAAATCTTTCATTCACTTATGTAACAACTAACATGAAATTGAAAATATTGTTTTTAAAATTTGCTTCTATTATCATTGTTTGGCTCAGGTTTTCGTTATAAAACCAATAGTCAAATCATAACATAATTAAAACCAATAGCCAAATTGAAAGATATAATTTTTTAGTTTATTTAACACAATTTTCGATTCACATTCCCAAAATTAAAACAACAGAGTCGTCACACAATCTCTTACTTCCTTCTTCTTTCTATCTTAATTATAATGTAAGTAATTACTACGTAATAATACAAACCGTAATATAGAGTAGTGGTCGCTTAATTATAGATTAGAATTAGACCCCATCCTCTATTTTCTAAAGAAATTGCAATTATACAGACATACTCAAAATATTGCAAATATATACCTCAATCTTTCACTCTTGCACCAATGTATTTGAAACCTATTTCAGATATACCACTCGACGGTTCTTCTTCTTCTTCCATATACCACCAGCCGCTCTCTTCTCGGATGCTACCGCGCGCCAACCGCTACCAACCTCGCCATCCTACCATACCGGTACCAGAACCACCAACTGCATCGTGCATATTCTTCTCAGTCGGTAACCATCAATCTGCGTTTTGAATTTTTGACTTGGGGATTTTTAATAATTGGGATATTTCAGATTCGTTCTGTAATAATTGGGATGCGTTTTGAGTTTTTGAATTGCTCCAGATTCTGATGGGGAGGTGGGTATGAATACGGTGGTGGGATACCGGTTTGTGAGATGCTTCAGATCCAATTTGTTTGATGTGTTTTCAGATTCGATTCGTGGTTTGTGATATGGTGGGCTGCGGATATGTTTCAAATTCTAGTTGGTGGATGTGTTTTCAGATTGGGTTTAGTGGTTTGCAAGACGAAGGGCGGCAGATGTGTTACACATTCAAGTTGGTGGTGGCGGGATTGCGACGGTTAGTAGGTGGTGCTGCAGCTGCTGAGATGGTGTGGTGGTGCATTACCGTGAATGTTGTGACAGCACTTACCGGCCGATACTTGGCCGGTGGGACGGCTGATCGATGATCAACAGTGTGACCGGTAGTCGATACTTGGCCGGTGGGACCGCTGATCGATCATCGGCAGGGGTGGGTGGCCGTTCGATACTCGGATGCAACCAGTCATTGATACTTTTCAAATTAACCAAAAAATAAATAAAAAAAAAATTAAATAAAAGAACAAATTAAAAATAAGAAATAGTATATTTGAACGATACTGGTGTATTTTCGCAATTTAAACAATTTCAAGGTATATTTGATACCACCTCCTCGAATTAACCCATTTATGTAAATTGCAAAAAAATATTATTGTTATGTAGCCATAGAGTCCGAAAATTTTATTAAAAAACTTCCTACTCATGTGACATGTATACATACTATGTAGATTTGAAATACACGTGACGTACATGGGTGACAAGTTTTTTAACAAAACTTTAAAAAAAAAATTTTGAAAATTCTCCACCATAAAATCTTGAAGACCATGCAATGGATTGCAAAGAATAGAAGATGGAACATGACAAGTGAATACCACCATACAATAAAAAAGATATATGTATTGCAAAGAATATAATCTTATTGATGATAGTATACATGACAAGAATTAATACCAAAATACTAATTAATGATGTAAAATCTTCATAGTTTTAGCCAATGTCCCTTTAAATCTACGCAAATCAATTGTCACATTCTGTTGATCCAAATATATTTTTCTAAGAACATCCCAACCCTTAACATGAATCGATTTTGGATTTTTCAAGACTGGATCATCGGATGAATATTGTTTTGTCAAAGAACTCTCTTTATCCTTAATCTTGTATTCCAAGTACCTTATCTTCATACCCTCAGATGGCTCTCCAAAATCTGTTTTGGCGAACCAGTCGATCTCTCCCAACGGTACTATTTGGATCAAAACCGCGTTGTCCGGTAGAAAAACCATGTTTGTTAATCCAGCTCCATGAATTCCCATTAGTACATCACAAGAATTCACTATTTGCACGAATCTTGATAGATTTGTGGAGTGTTGCGGTTCTGCCACGACAAGATCGTATCCCATCTTTTCAGCTAGTCGAGTTATCTCGCCGTCATTTGTTAGAATGCGAGTCTTTCTTCGAGATATGATCATCAGACGAGGCTTTCTTATGTCGCCCTTGCTCAACTTGATCGCTTTAGTTCTGTCGAGGGAGTAAATCTGTCGAAGGAACCGTCTGAAGTTGTGCATTGACAATCCTTCATTTTGAGGGTTTGCCGGATCAATTATAAGCTCCTTATGAGATTTAAGGCCGAGAACAACCTTTTTGTAGCAGTGGACTTCTTTTTCCTCGTCTATGTTGATGATCTCATAACGGGATAATTTGTTGAGCAATCTGAGGTATTTTGATATCCACCAAGGTTTTGTATCGGTTATAAGAAAATGTACGTCGCGCTTGAACTAGAACGAGGTTGTATATATTGGGACAATAACATCTGTGAAATCATGGAAATTGTTCCCTGTATGCCCTCCAATTGAGAAAAGGATGGCTGGATCAACATGATTCTTAGTACACTTCGGAACATCATCCTTATTTTCTGCTAATAGTACTGTCCAATTCTTGACACGACTCATTGCACCTACATCATACTTTCGCGGGTAAGGTTGTACGCGCCAAGAACGGTTTCCAGTCGAGCTTTTAATACCATTTGTGACGAAAAACACAGAGGAAGAGTTTGGTTGAATCCTTACATCCCCTTCGATTTCACAGTAGTCAGCCATTGGTTTTAAAGTCCGGCATTGTGGCTCTGTAGTTCCAGTTCCTGCAAATGAGAAAATTTTGTTCAGAACTCAGATGTAAGAAATTGATGGCTTCTCAGCAAAGTTCTCTTTTTCCTTAACTAAAGTACTAGAAATTCTTACCTGTTTCCGAGGAGCCTCCCCTCGTGTAGTTAGGCTTATTTAGTACCAGATTAGCGGTGGATAATGGTGAATCTGCAGCAATGTCAACTGTAATAAACAGAGAAAAGAATTGGAACTAAGGAGCTTTTTTCACCCTGCAATTGAATAATAATGCTAGAAAACTTCAGGTTTCTGGTAAGAAATTTACCTGATGGCTGGGAAGTTTCCCTCGTGTTGTTAACTATGGCCCCATATGGCGCAACATTAATTGTAGTAACTTGTGGATTCACTGCATTGTCGACCCTCGTGAGAGGAGAAGAATCTGAAGCATTGTCAACCGTGGTGACAGGGGAAGAATCTGAAACTGAGTTCCCTATAATAAAATTCAGAAACTTTTTCTGCTTAATTTTTTTTTTTTTTTTATCAGTCAGAACTCACAAGTAACATATCGCGCTCGATAGGTGAAATGATGGGAAGCTCGACCGATCCTAGGAAAACAACAGTTTGTAGCAGCATTTACCTGTTGTTGGCTGGGAAATCTCACTTGTCTTGTTACTTTCAAGTAGGTCCTGAATGGCATCAATTGACAAGTGCAAATTCACAGCATCACCAACTGCAAGAAAACAGAAAATTCTCAAATTTCTCAACCAAATCCAAACCCACCCTTCTCTCCAATACAACCAAAGAAAGGAAGCTTAGCCCAGTAGTGAAGCACTCCTTAGTCATCAGACACTACTGAACAATATTAAATACCAAAATTTTCAGAAATAGTCTATTATAACGTCCTGTCCTGTCCTGTCCTGTTCTGTTATGTCCAGTCTTGTCCATGTATAGAACTACTTGCCGGGAAAGAGCCAAGAGAGACTTACCGATCGATAGTGGACGCAAATGCGGCTTGAACGTCGAGCAAATGCCCAATGCAGCCACCAAGCTGATGAAAAATGCACAAAAACCAAATCTTCTGCGATCGTGTTTGCTAAAGCTTTTTGCAAATATGGGATCATACATCTTTACTTGCAAATGAAGCTGCTGATATTTCACACTTTAATGAGCAAAAATGCACTTAAAAGTTCACTCACTTTGCTTAAAATGCACCAACTTATCACTCAAAAGTCAAGAGGAAGAAAACCAGTAATAGAAGTTACCAAATATCTGCTTTTTTTTTCATGCACCTTTCACATGGATTCTTTTAATTTACTTAATTTTGCAATAATTAATTATTATGCTGGTTGATGGGGGCTTAATTTGCTGATGATAGTTGACAATCATTACCCTAATTTATATTCTTTAGGTAGTAGTGGTTGTTAATTCACAGTATAATGTTTTGAGAGGATTACACCTCAACTAAAGATATTAATTAATAAATTAAAGATCGGAATATCGATTCATAAATACGTTCTCTCGACTAATTTGGTTCGCGCTTAGCACGTTAGTGCCTAGTACTGATCTCAACCAGAACAATAAAATAGAAGGGGCTTTAACTTCTTTTTCTAGCGTACCAAAAATAGTAGAACATAATAAGATTATCATCGTCTCGTGTTAACCTAACAATGACTAAACGAAAATAGATAAAATATCTTCTTAAGAAACGGGGGAAAGTGAAAATCTACCTGAGCTTCTATGTTTGAGACGGGAGAGACTCACGCCTTCACATTGGTGCACTGGCGGAGCTAGGGGGGGCCATGCCGGGCCCCGGCCCCCCCTAAATTTGAAAATTTTCCTTATTTAGTTTTTTTTTAAAAAAAATTATATATAAAGGTAATTTAGCCGTACGTAATATACGACTCACCCTTTCGGCCCAGTCCTCTAATGGCTTCTGACTCCGCCATTGCATTGGTGTCATACATATTGTGCTATATCATTTTTATATTATACAGTTCATTACTATGAAACAAGTTAACAGCTAGTTGGTTACGTATGTATTATCATCATCATATGTATATATATATATATATAAACAGAAGTGGTTGCCAAAAAATGTTTTCAACCAAATTCAATTTCAGGTTTTGGAATTTCATGTTTGATTCAATTTATGGTAGTTAATTTATAAAGAGAAATTATAAAGATGTGAAATGAGTAGGATAGATTTAATATAAGTTTGAAATTTATGGTTATAAATGAATAGTTGTCAAATCAGTGGTAGATAGGATTATAATGTATTTTGATAAAAATGATCAAACATCTCTCTCTCTCGTGCTGGATTTGGAAATTTAATTTTAATTAATTAGTAATGTGGTTTTTACAAAAACCATTGTTGCCTCCGAATGTGTACAGAATGAAAAATAATTAATTGTTGTTGGTAATAAAGTAAGTAATTTATTACCTACAACAATTGCGATGGGGAATTAAGTAAATCAATAATAATAACATAATTAAATAACACACTTAATCATAATTAATCACAATAGTTTGCAAAAAAATAATAATAATAATAATATTCACAATAAACGGAAAATCTCACTCAATTTGCCATATCATTCCCTCAACATAAAATCACGTTTATTGAATTTTCATACAAATTAAAATCAAAATAGAAATTTGGTGAAAACCAACTATATATTCATATACATTTTAGTGTGAATATATTGTTCAATATAGAACATCGCTGCCTGTCATGCCATATGATAAACTTTGGAGCAATTTTTTTCTTTTACACGGACACAATGCGTGCACACGGCATAGATACGCTGCAATGGTCTAACTAAACTCAATTAATGTTGTTAGAAAAACAAATTTTAACAAGAACCAATTCGAAAAGGTTCAATTGGCTGAAATGAATCTCTAGACTAGCGGATTTATCGACATCAAGTTCGTAAAAAGAATCAAATTCTTCTTGTTGATTATGTATGATAAAAAAAATGAAATTAGGAAAAACCTTTTCTTCTTTATAGTCTTTTTCCACGGAATTCCTTGTATGACATTCCGAGTCATAATAGGTAGATTTATTTTGAAGAAGACTATTTGATGTTACTCCTTTTTTCTTTGTTTTTTTAGCCAAATTGAAGTGGTGCGCCTATGTTACTACTGTCAGATTTCAATATCATAAAATTAGACTAGATATTAGCATAAGTGGGGAATAGAACGAACATATAAATGCGGGGAACAATATAATTCTAGGAGGGATTATTCGTGTTCCTAGTCTTCGACACAAGAAAGGGGTGTGGAAAATTCCTTTTCTTGTGATTAGAATACTCTTATTTAATTAGTAGTGTATATTAAGAATACTATTTGAAAAGACAATATTTTATATTTTTAAAATTACATAGGGGTATAATTGTAAATGAACATAAAAGTGGACCAAATAAATATGATGGAACGAGTATTTTGATTACAGTTTAAACGGAAAGTCACGAAAATGGAATACAAGTCCATCTTATTATGACGAGGAAATATTTTAATTAGTTACATATATCATCGTGATTCAAATAAGTGTTAGAGTTGTTAGGTATTCATGTTTTGGGGGGGGGGAGTCCCAATTCGAATCACACCTACCCTTCCCCTATTATTTCCTCCCTCCACCCCCCCCTGTTATATATATATATATATATATATATATAACAAATAATAATCTCTTAAAAAGAATCACCCTAACCCACACATACCTTAATGTATGATCATATCACACGGTACAATCAGTTTTAACACGATTTAAAGCTCATTTGTTCCTTTTTCCAAATCGATTGATACTTTATGCTTCTTCCATACGCGTTGGAAGTTTGGTCTTAAGTCCCCGTCTCTGATACTACTCTATATTACTCATCTCTTTATTTCTATTAATAAAAAACTAAGAGTATAATTATATAAATGTTGAACCCTCCACCGACAGAAAAAATTCAGTGGCCTAAAGAGAGATTCAGTTAGGTGGTATTATTATTATTATTATAAAATGAATAATAACGTTTCCCTATTAGAATCTTAGTGTAAGAATAAACAAATTTATTTATGATTTTTGAGATAAAAGAAACCCCAAATAGGACTTGGAAAATTAAAAAATAAAAAAATTGGAAAAAGATTTGATATCTGCTGGTCCTTTACCGCTTTTTTTATTTTATGAATCCGATGCGCCAAATTGAGCAAAAAACATTTAAAGAGTTAGTTGGATAGAATGAGACATGTAAACAAATCCTTGTCTTTATTTGTTGAATTTTGAATTTCCTTGATTCCGTTGATACATACTTCTAGTTGAATCAAGAGGGCGCCATGTGTTATGTGAGCACACGTGTCCCAATTGACGGTGGATCAAGTTCAAACTTCGATAACATAACGCTCTTCCGATCTAAAAATTAAATATTGACATAACAATTAGCGAAATATAATGCGCTTAAGCAGAACACTTGTGTGCCTTGCATAAGAGAGTGCCCGCCTCATATAGTCTAGCCTACCTCGCTGTGAATAGCGGGCATACGTTACGTTGGATAGATAGGTTAATCTCTCACGAGCTCGAACAACTCAAGTTCAGTTACTCTGTAAACAAACATGCACAAGAGGCTAAACATCCAAGACAAAACTTACATTATATTGTTCAGAACATTCTCAACCCTTTTTAAGATCGGAAGAGCACACGTCTGACACGTCTGCCATCCACACTAGAATAAATAGAGTTTTCCCAAAAAAACCTGTTAGTTGAGGTTTTATTTCTCTTCCATTTTCTTTTCCTTCTAGAAAAACGAAATGCCCAAAACGCAAGGAAAAAAAAAACTTCATTTTCTTAAATAATGTGACCCAATCACTCGTGAAGCACAAAAGGGCACATTGCATACAAATGTCATACAAATCACCTACTTCCGACAAAATAGTCAATAACAACCTTCCCTTCGACAATCCAATTCTCACCAACCCTGACAATTCTGAGTTGTACCCACAACTTTTCCGGTCGATATCCCGTGAACAATCAATAACCACAAACGTACTTCAATTTTAAAAAATAAATAAATTAGCGATTCATCAATTGTTAACCAGGGTACCTGAACTAGATGTTAAAAGTACCCAAAATCTTTCAACAGCATCCACCGCTGGTTCTTTATGGTGCTATAGTTCCATTACACAGAGCCAGGCGGTATTAGAAAATTTTGTTTGAAGAGAAGAAGCTGCATTTCTCTTTTATTTTGAATCTTTTTTGCCCTTATAATACTATGAAGCATTACCCTTTCCAGTTAGCCCCAAAACTGTCTCAATGTTGAACTAAAAGCAACCACATCCACTCAATTTTCGAACCAATAAGAGACACCAAGCATGTCAGTTACTAAATGCGATTTTCAATATTGTAACGTCGGCCATGATTTCATAAATATAGCAATATTATAAATAAATATGACAAGCTGGATCCGGAAAGAAGACTCGTCCCACCCACACCATTGGAAAAATTTCAACAGTGCTATAGCTTATAGATCAAAACTCACGGATTTCTCAAATAATGTGCAACAGAAAAACGTATAACATCATATCAAAATCAAGCTGCGACTGAACTGCAGTTGATGCCATCTATGAGGATTAAACCCCAGATCGTTCTGCTGCTTTGACGGTTCACACATCTTCATTGTTAGGTCGACTTACCTGCAGAATGAC
>CAVNYN010289456.1:0-35586 GCA_963692815.1 Nyctanthes arbor-tristis | reverse complement strand
CTTTTTTTTTTTTGCCCCCCCCCCCCCCCCGCCGAGCAAAAAATTATTCTTCGTTCATGCAGCCAAACGCTATTATTGTTATTTAAAACTTGTTCCACTTCGCACGAAAGAATAAGCCGCTTTAGCCTTTTTTTAGGAAGATATGATTACTGACAAAAGATACTACCTCTTGAAGCTCTTCCACTGCTTCCTCAATCCCTGCCACATCATTAAATGTGACTCCAGTTGAACCCTGAAAGAAGATAATCAATTACATTGAAAAGATCAACAACTACACCTGTTTATGAGGAGGGTTCTTGGGGGAGAAGAGAAATAAGAATCAAACTATAAAATAGAACTAACATCAACACGCGCTTGTGGTTTTGATTGAGAAAATTCAATGCCTTGCCATATATCCTGCATGATATAGAAAGTAGTGAGAAGGCAATGCACATAAACAGTTGATCATTAGCCTAGAACGAAGAATTGTAGGAAGCAACGCTCACCCATTTTCTGAAATTCTTTGGTCTTCTAGAAAGGGTAAAACGGACAAGAAGAACCATGGTAAAAAATACAAGCATAATTGGTTTTAGCATTTCAAGGCTAGCAGATACCCCACCAAAAGTATATACTTCGTACAACTTGGAAAATATCCCTCCATCACCAAAAACATCAACGAGATTATCCCATACTCTTTCAAGAACTCCAAAGATTAGACTAAAAAATAACTTCAAAAATGGTTTTGCCGTTGGCCATATGACATATAAAGTTGTTGCGAAAACAAAGCTAGTAGCAGCAAAGATTGCAGAAGCCAAGAACCCTCCCACAACAACTGCAGCTGCAGCCATTGCAGCAGTCAGCACTCCAAGTTCAACCATCATTCTACTTGATATTTTAGATGCTACCGGGTGAGGATATTCTGCCAATTTCCCGACATAGGACTGTAACAACAGATCTAACAGTCAGATAAGAGAAAAAAGCAATGAACATTTTTCATCATTCTAACAAATTCTTGGCAAACTTAATGTAATTCAGATTTGGTGGATGATACAAATGATTCATCCAAAATGTTCAAAAACTTCTAGGAGAATGACTTTCACCCTTTCAGTTATTATAAAGAATGCTAAGGGGAGACTGTTCTACTAAGATACTCGGTTCAACCACCCAACTATTTTAATGACTTGCTCAGGTAATCCCATAAGGTTGAATCCATGGGGCCTTTGATGTGTTATTTTCATGGTTAAGAAAACAACAGACTACTTTGAATTTACTTTACATGAAATAGATGACACCTCCAACTTCTTGAAAAGTAGTATTCTACACTGTTTTCATCCTATTTGCACGTGAGGATTTCAACACTCATTTAAAAATATAAACTTCAGAATGGAAGGTAGAACTTATTACTATCACAAGAATATGCTATCCATTATCATAGTTTAATGGTATGATATCAATAAATTCCTAATTACTTTAGCTTAATATTCTAATAAAAAATTCCATTCATATTTATTGGAGCGATAACTGAGCAGCCACAAATTGTCTTAAAAAGCAGAACTCCACAGTTCTTTTAATATTAGTCCACAGAAGGAGCATCAAAAGTACAATTTTTTTTTTCCATCATATAATGTTTGTTAAACCTCAACTGAGGAACAACAAAAACAATAACTAGATTAAGCACTTCCTCACAAAATATTTTATCTTGTTCCACTCTACAGAAAGATTATTCCAGCAAGCAATTTCTTTTGTTATTTTCAAAAGTCTTTTCCAACATTCACTTTTAGACTACTTTTTCACCCTATCCACACTTTGCATTCACATAAAAATGCATTTTTATGTGAAATAAGAGAGAATAAGTAGAGTTGAATGGTGGACATTTGCATAGTATAGGTGGGCTCTGTGAGATATGTGGACGAGATTTGTTTGACCAAATTTAAACTTGAAAAAGTAGGAGAAATTATGAGTATGCAAACTAATTTGCACACTACTGGCATAAGAAAAATCTTCAAGGAGCTCCTAACAAAGTAAGAAACCAAGTCCTAAATCAGATAGAACACCATCATTTGCTTCTCAATTTCATATCGCGGACCCCGGTACTCCTCCAAAAGAGGCCGTGCTTGGTCTTCACCCAGCTTCATTGCCCTATAACCAGAACACAGTTTACTTCAAGAAGACAATATAACAAATATAAGATGTTTGTATGACAGTACAAACCATTTAGTTCTATGCAAGCTCTTTTCTCCAGGTATTTCTTTCAAATCAATCACAAACTCCCTGTATCCATAATTACCATAAGAGACCCCATTATCCTCCTTATAAGTCACCAGCTTTATTTTGTCATTCATCAAGTGCTTTTGGAAATCCTCGTAGCTGAATTTGGGCAATTCCTTCAAATTCCGGTTGAACTCCTCTTCTTCAGACAAATTTGTCCCAAAAACTTGCTCTGGAACATAAAGTTTTCCTTTATACTCCATCAGGATATCTTTCAAATAAACTCCATCCGACTTCACTGAATTACCATCTAATTCACTCTCCTTACCATTTCTTCTAACTAACGCCTTCAAATTCAACCTCCTCAGTATCTCAAAGACCCGGTTATCAAGTCCCTTTTTACTCAAGCTTTCCTTTTCTGTTAATGTGTACAACCTATTCCCAATCAAATATTTAGGCCCCACCTGGCTAGGATTTTCTCGTAAAACCCTGGACACAAAATCCTCTTTATTGACATCAGAAAGTTGCGAAGCCGAATTAGAACCGGATTTAGCACGAGAGCAGTTGAAAATATGCAATCTCTTTGAGGGTAAGGGGAAAAACGTCAGTCTTTTATCACATTTCTGGTGAGAAATTTTGGCGGGGAAATTAATAAAGGGTTTTGGAGGGCAAAAGGGTGAGGAATGCATGTTTCTTTCAGTTCCAGACCAGGGGCGGAGGAAAAGGGGAGCATGGGGTGGCGATCGTCCCCGCAAAGTCAGTCGCCGAGATGGTGGTTGTCCCTGTAAAATTTTTTGAAACTCAAATTTTTTTTCCTTGAAAATTGCAACCGGATGAGGCAGTCGCAGTCGGGTGGACAAGAAAGGGTTTAATGGGAGATGAAAAATGGCCCAGAAGGAGGACCAGTATTTGATGCTCATTTGTACTTAATCTTTGGGTAATTTGTGTAAATAAACCCTATTGTTTATTCACAGTATGGAAATGAACTTTCTAGTTTCTAATTTGGCGATTTTAACATTAACGTATATTATTCCTTATAAAAAAGACCTTATTATCTAAATTTATTAATTTCTATTGTTAAAATGACCTTGTCACCCTTAATTTCAAGTAAAATATAAAGACAAAATGTCATATTTTAATTAAATGGTGTATCATGTTGGTGTTTATATTGATCATCACACGCTGTGGTGAAGAAGTCAGAACTTCCACTAAATATTCCAAAAAACATTTTAATTACTAAAAAATTGAAAATGTCATATTTGTTTTGTAGTGGTGGATAGGTAAAATTGTGATAGTAGTTGAATATAAGTACATCAAAATATACAAAGTTTTTAGCAACTCTTTATATTATAATCTACTACGTGATATTATTTTATTGATTGATTTTTATAAAAAGTAAAAAATTGCAGCTTGACTTTTACTTTTTGACTTTTTGGAAAAAGTGAAAATAATGAAATGATGCTTTGTGACAGATTATAATCTAAGTTGCCAAACACTTTTGTAAATTTTTGTCTTTATATTTTACTTGAAATTAAGGGTGAAATACTTTTGAAAATAACTATATTTTAGAAAAAAGAAAATAAGGGTAAAAAAGTCATTTTAACAATAGAAATTAATAAATTTATACAATAAGGTCCTTTTTTCAAGAAATAGTATACGTTACGATTGAAATCGCCAAGTTATAAATTATAAAGTCTATTTCCGTTTAGAAATTATAGGGTCTATTTCCGCACTATTAGTAAACGATATGGTCCATTTGCGCAAACACATTAATCTTTATAGCTTAAAACCCTATTAAATATTTTAGTTTCAACCTACTTACTTTATCCAATTGGTTGTATTGTTATGTACGTGAATTTCCAAAGAGAAGAACATTTCATCACTCATACGTGAATTTTGTACATTAATATTTACTTACATTTTCTTAAAAATAAGAGAATTAAGTCGTTAAATACGGTTTTTATGTAAAAACTTATTAATAATTTTATTCTTTTTCAACTTAGTAAACAATTAAAGATGTTATTTATTAACATTTTCAAAATGTCCATTTATTGACATTATATTAGTTTATGCAAATGACATAGTAAACATGAACTTTAAGTTAATATAACGGACATGATAATACCATATAAATATTTCACCAATAACCTTCTTTTTAAACATTTGTGCTAGACGTCTACCACTGTAATTTAAGTTCTCTCATCAAGGGATAACAGTTGCAATTATTGATAGATTAGTCTGGATGCTTGGATGATTATATTTTGTGCTATCTATTACCCGTCATTCCAATTTCTACCTAGTTTGCTATGATCATAACTAGAATGAAGTTGCTCATGTCTTAAATTCTAATTTCTTAATCATATTTAAAGGACTTGAATGGATTGTATTCATTGACTTTTATCATCTTGAGTTTGATTCGAGATGATTTATTTGTATAAATATACACACAAGTTTCCATGTTTCTCAAAGTAAATAAATAAAGAGAAAATATATTCACACCACAATTTTTACCAACTGCACAACATTTTTATTGTATAATTTCATTATTTCACACAATTACTCTTTAATTAAATCTCTTTGTTTTAATGATAACTTTCATTCAAAAATTTTTGATTATATATAATTTCCAATCATGAGAAAATATATTTTTCACTTTTATATTTTTCACTATTTCACTTATTTAAAATATTTAATCTCTCTTTTAATGGAATTTTTACAAGATAAAAATCATTGTATACAAGATGTAATAACCCTTACATATAAGGGAGCGTTCAATGGACCAATGGTTTTGACAAACATCTTTGACAAATCATCATAATCCTTAACTTTAAATAATCTTACGGCTTATATATTTTCGTCTAATCCCATTATATAAAAAAAAATTACAATTCTCTTATCCAAATAACCCAAACTTTCAAAGTTTCCCAAAGTTGAAGTCTTGAAGCAATCTTCGCAAATCCGTCAATACTTCCAAGTTCTTTCTCTATCGCCCAATTAACCTCCTTTGTGCCAACTGCCACCCAATTAACCTCCTTTGTGCCAACTAGTGCCTCCTCCGGCAGCTGATTTTGTCAAAAATTTCTTTGGGTAAATAAAAACATTAAATGCACAAGGTGGCTTTTGATATGGTTTTGAATGTTTCCGATTCAACTTTTTGGGAAACTAACATGGCCTTTTTTTTAAATTAATTCTATAAGTTGATATCCTTTAGAGATGACGTTTTGGATCGAAGTACAGACAACATGGGAAAATTACAATTTACGGATCTAACATACCTTTTAAATCAAGTGTTCCACTCATATTTAATTTATTCTAACTACGTTATAAATAAAGCACTCCTGGAGTTAAATTTGCAAAGGAAGACTCACAAGGATGTTTATTTCTCCACCTGTTAACGAAATTTTTACAAAGAGGGAATTTTTATAGAGTCGACTGCCCAAGGAGGTAATAAGTAGCGCCTGAGAAAGTGGGTTGTGAGAGCATGGTCGGTGCATGTAGTGAGCGGACTGGTGGAGAAAGCAGCAGGCGGTAGAGGAGAAAGAAGCAGCGGAAACGGTGAAGATTGATTGAAGACATCAGAAAATAAGAATTTTGATAGTCAAATTTGGGTTGTTTGGAAGGGAGAAATTATAATTTCAATAGGAATAGGCAAAAATATATTGACCATTAGATTATTTAAAGCTAAGGGCTATGATGATTTGTGAAAGATATTTGTCAAAACTATTGGTTGATGGAACCCTCCCCTTACATATATATATATATATATATACATATATATTTAAAGTTAATGGCTATGATGATCTGTGAAAGATATTTGTCAAAACTATTGGTTGATGGAACCTTCCCCTTACATAGTGATGGCAACGGGTCAGGTTCGGGATGGACCCCGTCCCGACCCACGAAGGATTTTACCCGCCCCGCCCTCGTGACCTGCCAAAATTCGGGGCGGATCGGTTCGGGACGGGTTGTGGGGCAGATCGGGTCAGGATTTATGACCAATTTAGCGACCCGTTTAGCATTTTTAATATATTTTTTATTTTTTTCCTATTTTTTTCTTAATTTTTCTATTTATTTTTAATTATTTTAATTTAAACGGGGATGGTTGACCCCGCCCGCCCCGCGGCCCGATTAATCCATATCCGACCTGACCCGCAACCCGTGGGGCGAAAAATTTTTGCCCAGTTCGGTTCGAAGCCCCACGGGTTCTCGGGCAGGTCGGTTCAAAGTGTCATCTCTACCCTTACATATATATATATATATATATATATAACTATGATGTAAAAAAAGTCGAAACACCTAAATCTGAAAATTTGTAACGTTAAAGGATGTTAAATGCAATTGATATATGATGTAGTTAATAAAATTTGTAGTGTGAATATAACTACCCATAAATAAATATTGTCACTTAATTTCCAATTTACACAAGGCAAACATATATATATATATAGGTGGGAAATAAATTTGGTTTGGGCGAAAATAGATACTTGGTTTTAAATGTCTAAATAGATAGAATTTTTTTTAGGAGGTAGGGGGAGCCCAATAAGCCCATTATCTAAAAACTTACAAATATCATGATATTTTAGAAGATATGATAACTAGTAATCAAATTTTTTTATTTATTTATTTCTTGTTTTCACTTTAACCCTTAATCTTGTATTCGTATTTAATTTGGTCCTCATGTTTCAATTTGACACATGAAACGGAAGCATAAGGAAAAATTGAGATGTCACAGTCATCTCTAAGTTCTCATTAATTTATTTATTAGTGTAGCACCCGTGCAACGCACAGAAGACATAATTCAAAATTTATTTATTAAATAAGAAATTTTAAAATTTGATATTTATACATAAATAACAAAGCTAAAAAGAATAATAAAAATATTGATATAGCTACAGAAAAATGTTGTCAACAAAACTAAATAAACTAATGTAATAATTTTTTTAAATGGCTCATTTTGAGTTGCAACTAAACATGTACGGTCAATTATTTACTTAATATTTGTTGTATAATAAGTTTATGATAAATTGCAGCATAGGCCCCCAATCTTTGCATCCATTTGTAATTTCCTCCCCAACCTTTAAATTTAGAGCAACAGGCCTCCAACTTTGTATTAGTAAGTATAACCCGAATCCAACTTAACTCGATTACGAAAACTTTATTATAAAACCCAACTCAACCCAATATAATAGAAATCAACGCAAGGATTAGGTTAGGTTAGGTAGGTTTTCCGTCACTCTATATCATATTTAATGTTAAATTAAATAAAGAAGTTACTTTATCCAATAAAAGAAAATAAGTTAATATTAAGAGCATATATATTATATATATCTAATAGATTTCACCGTTTTGATGCAACATCTTTAACTAAAATAGTGCAAATCCTGCATTATACAAGCTGATGTAATAATATTTTTTTTAAATGACTTATTTTGAATTGCAACTAAATCAACTATTTACCTAATATTTGTTGTATAATAATTTTATGATAAATTGCAGCATAGGCCCCCAACCTTTGCATCCATTTGTAATTTCCTCTCCAAACTTTAAATTTAGACCAACAGGCCTCTAACTTTGGATTAGTAAGTACAAGCCGGACCAAACTCAACTTGCTTAGAAAAACTTTATTATAAAACCCAACCCAACCTAATGCGATAGAAAATCAAAGCAAGGATTATGTTGGGTTAGGCATGTTTTGCCTCATTCTATATCATATTTAATGTTATATTAAAGACAAAAGTTACTTTACCTAATAAAAAAATAAGCCAATATTAAGAGCATATATATCTAACAGATTTCATAGTTTTGGTGCAACATCTTTTACTAAAATGGTACAAATCCGACACTATAGCAACTCATCTCCAATCCATTACATCAAATAAAAAATGTTATCGATATTTATCAATTTTATTAGTATTTATCAATTAATTTAACTCACAAATAAATTTGATTATCTAAGGGAACACTATATAGAAATGGGGAAATGATATCTAGTTATTAAGTATTTACTTGAAATATAAAATTTTTTGAAAAAAATTAAATAAGAGATTAAATATTTTTAAAAATGAAAACTAGATATTGCAATTGTTCATGTTTGAACACTGGTTTTTTTAGGAAAAGACCTATTGTGAGAGGGATTAACCTTGAATATTAACCAAATTGATTGTTATTTGCATGGTAAAATATCGTCGAACTTAAGGAATGTATAGCATAATAGTATTTTATTGTGTAGATTATAAGAAATTAAAATATACATTTCATTAAGATAATATAATTTCTAAAAAAGTTCTTTAAATACAATATTTGTCATTGAATTGGTTGGTTTGCTTTTATTAAAGACAACGTAATATTTCTTTAGTTTAGACGTACGTACATATGTAACCTACAAAATTTAGAATTTACATTTAATAAGAAAAAATCATTGTCGTAAAACCCATATATATAGCACATTAATTATTTTATTCCTTTTACATTTAGGCAAATGGTGTTGTTTAATTTTTTTAGTATCCAATCAATGTGTTGATTAATTTTGTGATAAATAAATTGGTCAATTAACAGATTGGTGAATCATATCTCACCATATTGAACTCCCAATTTATTTATTAGAGTGAACACCATAAAGGTTTTTTTTTTAGTACATTTTGCTAGTCATTCTGGAATGTTCATATGGATTGATTGTGAAAATTGCATAATTGTCGCATGAATAAAAATGATTATGTGTGGTTGATTTAGGGTTAGAATTTGAAACTCTATATATGGAAATATTAAATCAAAATACAAGGGGAAAAAAGACTTTAGGAAGGATTGAAGAAGATTAGGGAAGAAAGAAATAAAAGGATATTTAATTTAAGAAGCTAATAAGATGGTTTTGGTAAAATAAAAAGGTTACCGTAATGTAGTTGTTCCCATAGACACTGCAGAAAAAAAGTTAAGAAGATAATAAGATGGTTTTGGTAAAATAAAAAGGTTACCGTAATGTAGCTGTTCCCATAGACACTGCGTAAAAAAAAGAGAGAAAATTGTGGTGCCAATTGTCACACCCCCATTATTCTACCATATAATGTTAAGTTGTTACTCTAGGTGATGGCAGAAGCTTTTATAGACTTTTAATGAAACAAAAGCTGACGAGGATCGTGACTTGCCAATCAAACAAGTTTCATAAGTTTTTATCTTGATAGTGTTATTATTCATGAAATAACTTTTTCACTTCAAAAGCTTGTTTATACTTCTAGGGACATTTTGAAGTTCTTGTTACAAGAATTTTTTCTCATGTCTATTAATTCTATTGCTTGAATAATTGCACTTGAAAGTCTATGAAATAACAAGTTTGTCAAGGGTTAATATCAAATTAAGCAGTACAATCCATAACATAAAAACTATTTTATTTATTAGATATCCAAACAATAGTTTGGGAGACCTTTACAAGGGAAAATGGGACTCCCAACTTTTTACAAAAGCTTTCTTTATATTGATATCATACAATCCAAGTTTTATTTAGTTACTTAAGTCTCTATACATCTACTTGGCTTACTACTACCATTACTTCTTTAACAAACTATTCTATTAGACGAGAAACACAGGCCTATCCCTTATAATCTTATTATGATGCAAAAGAGTGAGAGTGTAGACACAAAATATATCAAACTCGTATGTAGTTCCCAAATACATTAAAAACATTGGCTTCTCTTCGTAGTAAGCCCAAAGGTACGTCTCAATTATGTACATGATTTTACTTGCATCGTGGGACAATCTCCAATCTTCGGCTTGCCGCTCATGGATTCTTCGGTGGATCATCTATAAGAAAAATAAAAGACACTAAATGAGTATAAAATACTCCGTGAGTAATACATTATTTTGGTTGTCATAATGTTATAGAAATCATTCCATGTCACAAATTTAAAAAAAAAAAATTAGAATGTACAAACATTTTGAATGCATTATAGGGCCCCAATTAGTAGAGTTTCCTACCACCCACAGCGCCTTATTGCCTTTTCAATACCAAGATGGCAATAACAATACAATAGATTCATAACAAATTTCCGGTTGGCCTTTACCGGATTGCCAATCATTCAATACTCCATAACCAATTTCCATACTACTTATCCTATCTTGGAATCATAGTATGGATCAAATCAAAACAATACAAAATGGGTAGAGGGACTCTAGCAATTCTTATGCAAGAAAACATTTCAACAATATCCAAAACACATGCCTTTATTTGGATTTTATTTGAAACTTATGCATGCAAAGGGAACCAAAGCAATGAATTACTCACCTTGGCTTTTATGTCTTCAAAAATGAGTGGATGTTTGTTAGTGATAAAATACCTCCAAATCCTTGATATATTCAAGCAAAGAAGTCTTTAAAATGAAGGTTCTATGTGTATATGGAATAGGTCTTGTTTGAAGAGATAAAAGGGTGTTTTTGAAGGTCTTTTGCAGGCGTTCAAGACTTGGCTCAATTTATGGACAAATTTTGCTTAACTATTTCTTAAAATTCTTGAGTTCCACCTATGACAAAACATCCAAATGTCCCTGGTTATAATTCATAAGTAACCAATAAGAATGGGTCCAATTGGAGGCACAAGAGTTTATTTCCAAAATTAAGTTGCCAAGTGTGCTTAGGTTTATCTCATGTGAGAAATTCCCAATGAGTACAAGTGTCCCTATATTTTTTTTTCTTTATTGCTTATCACCAAATGAATCCTTCAACTTAAGGTCCTGTATAATGAAGTCATCGGTCTTCCAATTACAATACTATAGTGTAACTCTTTTAATTTAAGCATTCTTTGTTATCTGATTATGCTTTTGTTGTTCTTTTGGTAACATTACTAATCTACGAATATAGTCAATTCAAATTCAAGAAGCCGTTCCCCCTCCCGGTTACGATATACAAAAATGTTCTCAAACTCTTATAGCCTGTCTCAATTAATTATCCGAAAAATTAGTCACCAAGTTCTTATAGTTAACCATTATTTGAAATTTAAGCAAGATAGAATTTTCGAAATTTCACGGAGTGTTACACCTATAGGCACAACCACCCTTGATTTAAAAATATATAGATTTTTTTCAAATATAACCTAGATATATGTTTTTTAAATTTTTACCTATTTCTTATTTATCAATTTTTATTTCAATTAAAAATTAAGAGTTTTATATTTTTTTTAAGTTAAAAAGGTTAGACTGTGCCAAAAATATGGGATATGAAGTTAGAATTACCAGATTTCAAATGTTGGGGTTAGATCGTACAATAATATGAAACGTTAGATAGTGCAATTAGCCATAAAAAAATAATAGCTAATACATACATGACTTATTACTTCCTCATTGCACATCTTCCATAGAGGTGTCATTTCTTCTATTTTCATTTTATTATTTGCTACATCTACATCGATTTACACCATTAGAGATGCTCTAATGTTATTCAAATCACCCTTATGAGACCACTAATCATATTGGAGGAAAATGTAAGGCAAAAAGGTAAAGGAAAAAAATAAGGCGGGAAAAGGTAAATGAGGGGTTTTACCTCTTGACACTATTTAGTGGAATTTGATCAAGAGCTTGATGGTGTCTATATAATAATATAGAAAAACCCTTTTTTCACATAAAGTTAGTATTAGTTTTATATGTGGGCCTCAGTACCATGTGAGAGAGTGTGTCTCAAACTCCGAAACAGGATTCCTATTTAGTGGTGGGGGAAAACTCAAACTGGATTGTTTCTGGCCATTAGAAATGCTATGAGAGTACTCGTTTTATTTAAGAAATCAGCACTGTCCATTAGAAAATATTCCCTCCATCCTAAATATATAGCACACTTTTCTTTTTTTACATGTTTCAAATATATAGTTATGTTTCTGTATTTTAAAAAGTTTAATTTATATTACTTTTGTAAGTGCGTTGCTAGTAGTCAGAGAAATCCTAACACCATGCTATGTTGAGTATATAGTACACTTACTATATTAAACATATCTTCAGTATTTCATTTTCATATATGCCCCTAATTAATGTATTTGTTATTACTCCACATCAATTACATTTGCATTGAAAGTATATGTAAATGATTAACGATAAATAATGGCATGTGTGTGTATATATACATGGAAAATACATGTAAAATTTAATGTTTCAATTATATTAACTCTTGTTTTTTAATTTGTGTAAGAATAATTATTAGAATGTGTTTGATTACTAAAAATTTTCTATGAAAAATGGGGTTTTCCACATAAATTTCTACTTTTGTGGTGTTTGAATGACAATTTTTCCAGGGAAAACGTTTTCCACCTTTTGAGTAAACATCTTGTTATAATAGCACTTCTTTTATTAAGCCATTTCTGTTAATTATGTTAATGAGAAGAAAATAATTTGCCAATTTCTAATTAATTTTAAGAATTACAAAAGAACACTTAAAATTTTGATGTTATTATTATTATTATTATTATCATCATCATCATCATCATCATCATATAAGTCTGCATTACATTTTGGTTGACTATAATAAAACAAAGGAAACGAGTTCTGGTTGATCGGCTTTTAATGTTGTTGAGTAGAATTTGCACCTTTTTTATTTTTAAATTCCTTGCATAGTTTGTTAAATTTTACACGGGAATATATCAAATCAAATTATATCTAACATTAGTACAAAATGTTAAATAATATATGATTAATCACATTGAACTGCAATGTTTTGATTATCTTGTTGTTAACTAATGGCTATTATGTACTTGCTCGATATGAAATGTTATTAAGTGACCATAGTGTGGGTTGAATAAACCTACCAAACTTGATACGTACAGGTATCCGATTCTATTAAGACGATGAATACCAAACCAAAGGGGTAATTAGGTTGGAGATGAGATAAAGAAGATCAACTCGAGTTAAAAATGGGCCGCAGGATTAAAGTTATGATAATTTTTACTCGCATCCGACCTGTTTAACTGTTTTTTGACAAAAATAAAAATATTTACTAAAAATTCTAATGGTTTAAAAAGTAAAAAGATGAAAAAACTTATCAAGAAAGTTTAGTAATTTCAATTACAATTTTAGTGTTTATTATATTATTCATTAAACAAAAACTAAAAATAAAAATATATAAATATATTTAAATTGGCCAATAAATGGGTAATATGAATTACCCGTACTAACCTGTCCTCAACCCGTCCCCAGTTTAAGTGGGGATGGGAAAAAATTTTGATGGGTAGAGTAACAGGTGTAGCAGACCCGATCCTAGCCTGACTCATTGTTATTCTTATACCTCAATAAATTAAATATAGGTGGTTATATTGACACCACATCTTTTACTAATCACACCACAATTTAATTGTACTCAACATCCTTTATATTTTTAAATCTTTATATGTACACCATTAACTCACTTCTCTCATATCCTTATTTTTTACATTTTATTTTTTATGACATTTTGTATCGAACCATATCTTGATTTCTAAATTTTCGCTACAGGAACTGTCTCAAATTTTTAAATAAACAAAAAAGTAATACCTAACAATATACAACCACGTATTTTCATACGATTTTCTAGTACACAAATCAAAATTTTTAAATAAATCCAATAATTAAGAATGTGAGAGGATAATTAAATCAAATATTCGAGAAAAAATATAGCAAAAATTTTTAGGGGCATAAATGTTATAAGGAACAAAGACTAGGGATGTTCACATTAATAAAATTGTAGTGTGATTAGTAAAAAGAGTGGTGTAGATATAATTAGCCATTAAATATTTTATTTTTCTCCGCGACTGTACTGTGACGAAAATTTTGTAAAATGTGAAACGTTAATTAAATCATATTTATTATATATGAAAGAAGTAATGTGATAACGACTTTATAAAAAGCATATTAAAATTATTAAAAATTAATGCATTAGCTAAAAAGGAAATACTTTAATATAAATTATGAAATACTTCGTAGATAATATATATTAAAAAAATTTGAATTAAAAAATCAAAAAACTTTGAACATAAATTAATCTTGCAAAATATTTAAGAAGATAAGATACATCAGTGTAGAAACCTCAAATTTGTGAGACCCCAACCATCGATTAGCAAAGATGATAAATTAGAAAGGACGTGCAAAAACTCTAAGAAAGATTCATGAAGATAATAACAGTCAAAGATAATAATCCCTAATTAATTGAAAAAAAGGGAAATATTAATCTACAATTTACAACAGAATTTACATAACATATAAGAAAAAGTCTAAAATGACCCACTTAAGATAGTTTTGGCGGGACAAAATGCTGTAAAAGGTGCCGCAAATTTCATTCTTTATATATATACACATATATATTACATACTTGTAATCAAACGCACCCTTAGATTATTTCTATGGGTTGCAGGGAATACCACTATAAAGTTTACATTTTTCATTCCCTATTATCTCTCTTCAATTCTCCACATTTTATCTCCTTCTAAAAGAAGGTATTTGATAGGTAGTTATTTCTGATGTTTAAATCCCCTAGATGGGTTATTAATTATGCGATATTGTATTTAAAATTTCGTTTCTATGATCAAGTTGATGAATTGTAGGTTAAAATCTAAGATGAAGTCAACTTAGACGAATTTGGATCAAATGAGCACAAATTACAAAGTCCAGGTGATGCGAATCAATATGCTGAGACTAAGATATTAAATATTAAATCATAGCAATTGAGGCCTAAATGTGACAAATGTAAGGTCAAATCGAATGTTCGAAGTTTGAATTATGTGAAGAAGTGTTCAAGTCAACCGAAGCTGCGTGTCTCAAGAAATTTTGGGCCACAAAATTGTAATGCATATGATTTACATGGGAGTAAAATAGGCCATCAGAAATTTTATCGAGTCAAAAGTCGAACGCAACTTTCGAATCTCAATTCTGAGTTTTCTACTAAAAATTATGCACGTTGGAACACAAGCTGCCCGTAGAACATGGCCTCATGCGACCGCATTCAGCTTGTATGCGCCTGCACCCATGTCCAAAAATTCAGCAGAATTAGCACAAAGAGCCATGTGGCCGCACAGACCTACACGCGTGAAATTCTGATTTTTGTCCTTATATCCTTAGAACTCTTTTTACGTTTAAATTTGTACACAATTTTTAGACCTTATAAAAGGGCCTCTAGCCTAGTCTTCAAAAAGGAGGGGGCATAATACGGAAAACACCATAGAAATGGGAAGAAAAGTACCGTCGAAAGCTTGGGAATCAAGTTCGAGATTCAAGAGGGAGAAGCTTGGTGCAAGAGTTCTTCATCTTATTCAAGAGATAATTACCCAGGTTATACGCTCTATTTATTTGTGTTTTTCATTCATGATCTGTAATTGATTTTAAGTTAGGACAAACGATGTAACCTAGTTGGTACCATAGTTGTGTCTTTCATGCTGAATTTATGCAATTAATTCTTATGTTAAATTCTTATTGGTATATTGTTTTGTCTTAATCTCTGTGGCCATTGAATGAATGAGTTTATGGACTTTTGTTGAACTTGAGAGAGGAATATTTAAGTTAGTTTATGCAATAAGAATCATTAATTTAGACAAGACAAAGAGATTTGCTTGTGGTTAGTACGATTACCATGGGGTCAACTTCGGGGAGGCCTACATGAATTTCTTGTTGATTAATGCATTTAAGAGGATTGTTAATGCACTCACTTAGAGATAGGTGAGGGGTCATAATTAAATAGGATTAACTAGTTTCGGGAGGAGTAGTTGATTAATTTCGTGAGATTCGATCGTTAACATAGATTAATTGTCACAAAACTAGGTGGTCCAATTATGGTGAAATCGTAAGTTTCCATCATATAATTCCCTCTAAAGCATTGTATATATTTTATTTTCTTAATTTTATTGACTTGTTTACTTATTCTCTCTTCTAAAACCCAAGATTTGATCATTCAAATAAAGTTAGAACTAATAATTTCGGTACTCAATCCAATCATCGTGGGAACGATAACTCAGATTCATTGTCCACTGTATTACTTGTTCGACGTGTACACTTGCGGATTTCACAAACACATTTTAACGAACAAGTTTTTGGCGCCGTTGCTGAGGATTGAGATTGATATCAATACAATTAGTTCGAGCTTTACTTTAAATTTTATTTTTCTGTTTGATTTGTTTGTCTTATTCTTTTCAGGATGGACAAAGAAAATAATGACTGATGCTCATATGCTGGTTTGTCTATGAAAACAATTAAAGAGTATGGAGAATGGCCAAATGATTTGGTGGCACAATTGAAGAAACTTGAGAGTCGGATGACAGAAATTGATTTAGTGTGTTATTATTGCTGTGTAAATCATGCACTAAATGATTGTCCCGTTGCATATCTAGCACCCCTAAGTCATCTAATGTATGAATTTTGTGGTGAATATTATGAATTAAATGATTGTCCGTATATACATTTAGCTCCATAATGGCACAAGCAGGTGAGATTTTTTAGGGAATGATAAAGGACAATAAGATAGAATCTCGCAAGTTATTAACCATTCTAAAACTCTCCATGAAGAGGAAGTTCTAAAAACCTCTAGTACAGAAGAACATGAGAAATATGAGGAAGTGGTCTTAGAAGAGCAAGCTCCAAAAATCACTCTTGATGATGGGGCAATTGTCAAGCAATCATCTGATTTCAAGTGTTTGGAAGTTGATTTTGTAATTCCACCTGATGATGAGATTGAAGTTTTCATAGTGTAATTTAAGATCAACGGAAATGTCAGTCCGTATTTACATGAAAAGAGCAAAGTAAATTTTTGGGGAAAGCCTAAAGACAAGCAGAAAGTCAATCTTAGCACGCTAGACAGAGCATCAAAAGCTCTATTCAGAGTTCCCTGAAAAGTATTCCTTATAGTGAAGCTCTAGATTGTAAATAAAGCGCTGAATGGTAGGCAACCCATTGTTTTATTTTATTACATTGCATTGCATGTAGATTATAGGATTTTCATTAAAAATTAGGACACTTTTCCATTATCTTGTTTATCTTTAAATTTTAATTTATTATTGCTAGGAATCATGGTTGTCCTTTCTTTTTATTATTTGGACAGTCTCTTCCCATATTGTTGGAATTCAGATGGGCCACACTGGCCCAACTCCATCCGTCCTATTAGACCACGATCCAAACTCATCATCAACCATACCTCCAGTGAGTTCTTAACCTTTAAACACTTGAGCAAAGAGTGAAGTTATCCGTGTGGGTCGGCCTATCCGGTTATGACATTTCAGGTAAACGCTTTGTCTTATGATTCGAACGGTTGCTTTAGGGCACTTGTTCATGACATTTTGTGAGTTTCAAAAGGTTAACCAGTACTTGAAAAAAAATAAAGAGAAACAGAGTGAAAAATTCTCAAAATTCTTGCATTGCTTGGGAGACTTTTTAATAGGCAAGCTTTGTAACATCCCGTAAAATTTTAAGGCAAGTTGTTATTCAATTGAATGATGAAAATTGAAATATGACCATGTGATTGTACTTGAAGGATTACAAAACTGTCAAGAATTATGATGGCATTGGATGGCAAGATTATCGCGTATATGAATATGATCACATGATTAATACTTGGACAATTAATTGAAATTAGAATCTGGTTATTGAGAATGTATTGATAATGTAAACGTTATTTGGACAATGAATCATTTGAAATGCCACAAGTATTCTTGAATTGTATTAGAAAATTAAAAGATTGTTACTCAATTGACGGTAGAGAAAGAATTCGGTCATCAATTGACATAAACTAAAGTACGGTGACTTAATTGAAAGATAATGCAAAGGGGAGGGACTTCTCAGATAAATTCCCGCCAAGTGTGCGGTATATGTAGCGCTATGTGTCACGATTTGGTTGGCGAAACTCAAATTTTATTAAAAACAATTAAATTTCAACTATTATAAAAAGGGCCTTTGGGTCCTCAAGCTCCCAAAGACCCCCAAACCATGCTCTTTCCCTCTAATAACCCCAAAATTCGTCCAAAGTCATTGGAGGAAGGAAATCAACCATAGAAACCCATCATAACACTTATTTATCCTTTGAAAAAAGCCCATTACCATATATGGAAGGATTATAGCTTGAAAAATAACTTTAATTGAAGAATATCAAGGTTTTAATGAATTTTCCACTTGGGATTATTCGAGAAACCTTTGAGGTGAGTAACTATCACTTTGATTCCCTTTTAGCATTGATGATGTTTTGAAATGCCAAGCTTGTATTTGATTAAAGCAATGAACATGGATTCTGATGCATTGAAAAGAAAGATTGATATATTGCATTTTGAATCACTAGTTGTTCTACCCGTTCTGTATTTGTTCTGCTCTGCTATGTTGCCACACTAGGAGCCATCTAATGATACCGAGATGGGCGACGATTAGTGTGGTATCTACTATGTATCTGTATTAATCTGTCTGGAATTTTGGTAGGGGTCAACCGGGATTCAAATGTGGATCCACTTAATTGCACATGGCCATGATTGAATTGATATGATTCTTGTGCGCACCACGGGTAGTAGTTTAACTAGTGATAATGCCCATCTGTGCATTGAAAAGTTTCGTGCATTGAATGATTTTCTGGAAAATAAATCTTTCAAATAAAAGGTAAATTAAAGGGTTTTGTTACTCACTGAGTACTTTGTACTCATTCCCTTCTTTAATACAATTTTTATAGATGATTGAAGTTATAACATCTGAAAAGCAAGGCAAGCCAAGAGTTGGATCGTGCTCGTGAAATGGAGTAGAGTTGTGCATGTAGTGTAAATCTGCCTTTGAAGCTACTATGAATTTAATGGTTTCATGCCCAACTCTATAGTATATATGTTTTTTTTTACATCTTACAACATATAGGAAAATAGTGAGTATAATCTTTATATTGATTTGAACTCTAGTTTTCCTGTAAAAGTTTTCTAGTGACTTGGCGTATTTTAGTAATCAATAAAATATATTTATTAATACATCTTCTTGTGTGTATTATATATTTTCTTGAAAAACCTAGTTTTAATGTTTTCTTAGAAGTTTAACAATTTGTTAGCTTTATATATTAAACTCTGTAAGATAAGATAAATTGGATTGTTCTGCACGTCCCGTCCCTGTTGTTTGAATTAAAGCTTCCGCTATAAAATTTGTAAATTAACATAAGACATTCGGAAATATTAGAAAATTGGTGGGGGCGTGACAAGCTTACTCCAGACTTATTATAAGAAAATGTATCATGAGTTGTTGTCTCATATGAAATGAAAGTTGAAGTATTGTGTTTTTGTTCTTTTGTTTTGTATTACTTGTTGTTCAGGGGAGGGGGACAACAGTCTAGGTGTAGGGGAATTTGATAGGTAGTTATTTGTGATACTTAAATCCCCTATATGTGTTATTAATTATGTGATATTGTATTTAAAAGTTCGTATTTATGTTTAAGTTGGTGAATTGTAGGTTAAAATCCAAGAGGAAGTCAATTTAGGTGAATTTGGATCAAATGAGCACAAATTACAAAGTCCGGGTGATGTGAATCAATATGCTAAGACTAAGATATTAAATATTAAATAATGGCAGTAGAGGCCTAAATGTGACAAAAGTAAGATCAAATCGGAGGTTCGAGGCTTGAATTATGTGAAGAAGTGTTCAAGTCGACCGAAGCTGCGTGTCTCAAGAAATTTTGGGCCACAAAATTGTAATGCATATGATTTACATGGGAGTAAAATAGGCCATCAGAAAGCTTATCGAGTCAAGAGTCCAATGCAACTTTCGGATCTCAATTCCGAGTTTTTTACTAAAAGTTGTGCACGTTGGAACACAAGCTGCCAGTAGAACGCGACCTCATGCGGCCACATTCAGCTTGTATGCGCCCGCACCCGTGTCCAGAAATTCGGCAGAATCAGCACAAAGAGCCATGTGGCAGCATGTTAATCCTGTGCGGCCGCACGGACCTACACGCATGAAATTCCGATTTTTGTCCTTATTTCCTTAGAACTCTTTTTACGCTTAAATTTGTTCACGATTTTTAGACCTTATAAAAGGGCGTCTAGCCTAGTCTTCAAAGGGGAGGGGACATAATACAGAAAAACCATATAAAATGGGGAGAAAAGCACAATACCTTCGAAAGCTTGGGAATCAAGTTCGAGATTCAAGATAGAGAAGTTTGGTGCAAGAGTTCTTCATCTTATTCAAGAACTAATTACTAAGGTTATGCGCTCTATTTATTTGTATTTTTCATTCATGATGTGTAATTGATTTTAAGTTAGGACAAACGATGTAACCTAGTTAGTATCATAGTTGTGTCTTTCATGCTGAATTTATACAATTAATTCTTATGTTAAATTCTTATTGGTATATTGTTTTGTCTTCATCATTGTGGCCAATGGGTGAATGAATTTATGGACTTTTGTTGAACTCGAGAGATGAATATTTAAGTTAGCTTATATAATAAGAATCATTAATTTAGACAAGACAAAGAGATTTGTTTGTGGTTAGTGCGATCACCGTGGGGGTGAACTTCAGGGAAGCCTACATGAATTTCTTGTTGATTAATACATTTAAAAGAATTGTTAACTCACTCACTTAGAGATAGGTGAGGGGTCCTAATTAAATAAGATTAACTAGTTTCAAGAGGGGTAGTTGATTTATTTTATGAGATTCTATTGTTAACATATATTAATTGTCGCATGACTAGGTGGTCCAATTATGGTGAAGTCGTAAGTCCTGACACATATCCATCATATAATTCCCTAAAAAGCATTATATATATTTTATTTTCTTAATTTTATTAACTTATTTATTTATCTCTTTTCTAAAACTCAAGATTTGATCATTCAAATAAAATTATAATAATTGATAATTTCGATACTCAATCCGATCGTGAGAACATAACTCAGACTCATTGTCGACTGTATTACTTGTTCGACCTGTACACTTGTGGATTTCACGAACACATTTTAACGAACAGTATTCTCAAAACATCATTTCTAAAAATTAATTCTAAGGACTGGATCTCATTACAACTAGAATTCTACTTTTTGAAGTGAAAAACGACTGCAACCTTGGTTTCATGACATTCAATTGAAGAAAACAATGACAAATTATTATGAAGATTAACATGCGCCGTTTTTGTATCTATCCACGTGGGGGTGAAAACTTCCTTGTAATGATAGTGATTTCTTAAAAAAAGATCCCCTTTCTTTTTTTTTTTCTCTCTTTAAGGGGAAAAAAGTGTTAAGCAATCTATAAATAAATAAACATTCTTAACATAAAGTAGTCTTGACACGCTTCAGGCCCCAGGGCCATTAGTGGCAGCAATCTGGGTCTTTATCATTTGTGAAACAGAAGAGGAGAGGGCAGGACAGGGGGCGGCTTACATTCTGTCCCTTGATAGAAACGAAGAAATTTCTCATATAGAATATAAGCTCTCAAGAGTGGGGTGCAGTAATGTGAACCAGATGGCATGAAGTCATGAACATGGTGTAGTGTTCCCAAAAAATAAAAAAAATCTGTGGACTTTTTCCTCCGTCGACCGAGCTGGGTTGCAAAATAAAAAATTGGTTATAGATAGTTGAAAAAGTGGTAATTATACAAACCCTTTTCTATAAATTAATTCTTTCTGTATTTTAATATTTTATTTAATAATAATTAAAAAATACAGAAAATGAATTATAGATGAAGAAATCTGAAATGGCTGTTTATCTAGGCTAGGGAGCAATGGATGATCCGAGTTTACCGTCCAATCAAACAGCAGGCTGATTAATACCTTCACCAGGAAACCATACAGGACAGGTCAGGTGAGTTGATGTTTTATGTTTCTTCTCTTTTAACAGATAATAATAACTGAGGTGACTGACATACATATCATTATTGTGTGATGATATGGTAGACAGGTGACTGAAGTTCAAGTGAAACAAGTTAGTTAGTTAGATATTGGATTCAGTTTCTCTTGAGAGAGAAGATATACATACTCCCTCTTACTCTGATTAAATTAGGGATATGGAGGAGTTTAGTAAGAAGAAGAATAGGCACTGTCAGCTCTTCTGCAGTTGACAAAAGTTCAGATTAGCATACAAGAATTCTTCTATATATTTTCTTGTGAAAAAGAAATTATAACTGGGAGCATTGATTTCTATTTTCCTGTTTCTAATGTTGTACCCATGAATTATTAAGTTGCAAGTCACAATCTTGTCTCCAACTTTTCCCTCTGCAACCCATGATGATTTATGTTAAACTTGTGATTATGATCCATCCACCAGAGTCGGGAGAACACATATTTTATTCGAAAAGTGAAATTCTGATTTTTGTCCTAAGATTGAAGCATCAAGTTGAGAGAAAAGGAACTATTTTTCTAATTTTTAATAATTCTTGGTTCAATTCTATAGATCCGCCATGTCAAACTGGTTCTGTTTTTATATCTATTTTGTTCATTTTAGGTTTAGAATGTCTATTAACAAAGTCTTTCTACTTTCCTTTTAAACAATCGTTGTTTCTGACAATTATTAATTTATAAAACAAACCGCTTTTTATTTCTCTGTTGATTTCTAAGCCTTGAACAGGATTATGCATTCCCTAAAGAATTGCTTTTGCTTGTCAAAAGCGAAACAATCCCCCTGGTTTGAGGATCATGCCATTCTTGCTTCTGAGACAGCTTGTGAGTGGGAACATCATTTTCTTATTACTATTTGTTACACAGCATAATAATATGAATGTCTATTTATAAGCCATCATTGGTTCTCTGTTTTTTTAAAGATATAATATCCACAAATTCTGAAACACTTAAAAAAAAAAGATTTTTTTGGCAGTTAATGTGAATGAAGTAGAGGCTCTACATACCCTGTACCAGCAATTAAGCAGTTCCATTAATGATGATGGTCTTATTCACAAGGTTTTTTTTTTTTTCCTTAAATCATAGATTCAGCTCTAAAATCATGATCCGATTATCAACTCCGGTGTCTTGTGCTCTGGAGTACTGTATAAGATGACTACAGTTGGCTGGTATGTCTAAAATTAAATAGAGGCACTAATTATATCTATCCCTTTTGGTTTCAGGAAGAATTCAATCTTGCACTTTCCAATAGTGGGAGTAAGAAGAATTTCTTTACGGACAGGGTTCGTGCCTCAACTATATGAAAGAGAGACTTTATTATCGAGAGCACGTATCTCAAACCAAGACGTTTAACACAACTTCACAACCTTCAGAATTTTATTTTGCTCGATTTTCTTTTAGAATATCTTGTCATAAAAACTTCATCTCATTGTAAAGAAAAAAATTTAAAAATTTATATTATCACTTTGCAGTTGTTTGAGCTGTTTGATCTAAAGAAAAATGGGGTCATTGAATTTGAAGAATTTGTTCGATCATTAAGCATCTTCCATCCGGACACTCCAGTGGAAGACAAGATTGCTTGTAAGAGATAATTCTTATGCTCCCTATTCCTGATAACGAGGTCGTGTTAAGAATATCTCATATGAATGGTCCACCATATTAACCAAGAGTAATGCTACTTTTCCTTCTCACTGTTTAAGAGTTTTCATGCAGTTGCGTTCAGATTATATGATCTAAATCACACTGGCCACATAGAACGCGATGAGGTGAATACATCTTTGTGCGTTTTCTTGCTTTTGCTTGGCTTGGAAAGCGGGTAGTAGGGTCTAACCCATAATGGATAACCGTGGTTCACATTTTGCTCAACTCCGTGTGTTTCTAATTAATTTGCAGTTGAAGAAAATGGTATTGGCTTCACTCAGCGAATCCAATTTACATCTTTCAGATGATGTTGTTGAAGCAATTATAGAGAATGTAGTGAACAAAGTTGATTCATTTATTTCTTTTTAAGATTAATTGTCGCATTTATTATTTATTAAATTCTGTGCTAATTTTGTGAATAGACGCTCCGGGAGGCAGATCTGAACGGAGACGGAAGAATTGACATAGGAGAATGGAAGGCAATGGCTGCAAGAAATCCTGCTCTCATAAAGAATATGACTCTTCCATTTCTAAGGTTAGTCATGGGGCCTTCCAGTAGTGCACTTTAGTTGTTGACTTGTAGTGACGCTACAATTAAACTTGTTTTCCAGGGAAATTACTCTATCATTTCCCAACTTTGTGATGATCAGTGAAGTTCCAGACTCAGAACTGGTCTTTCAAGTGCCAAAGTAAATCAAGCCAACTTCTCTTTTTGGAATACCACATAAGACTCTGTCATTTTATATTGCAACCATTATATGATCTTACGCATGTAACTCTTCCTTTGTCAATTGCATTAATAATTAATATATTTCAAGTTTAGGACTATGATGAAGTTCTTCTGTTGATTGTAATCTATGATTACTGTAATAAAATATGCCTCTAGTAATCATTCTTGACACAATTTTTTGGTGTTAATAGATAGAAAAATACATCTCTAAGCTGTCCTCTTGATTATAATTGAAGCGTCTGTAAAAGTTTACACGTTCTTTTCATTTTTCTTGTTGAATTACTATGAAAATTCTGAAGCTATGAAAACTTTGAGACAAATAGCAAAACCAATAATGAGGGGGGGGGGGGGGGAGAGAGAAATCCTAATCTACAGGTTATGAGGACACGTGAAAGCAGAACCTATGTTTAACAGAAAGGCTTAATTTCACAAAAGATCTATAACCTTTGAGTTAAGAATTGGTTTCATCACCAATATTTTTTTCTCTCTTGGGTCTCCAACTTTTCATAAATGCGCACGATAGGTCTCTTTTGGCACTGTTCCCTCAACTTTTCATAAAAAATAACGGTTATACCCTTTTAGTTTTTTAATTTTATAAACAAAACATTTAAAAAAATAAAAAAATAAAAAAGAAAACACCCACTCCCCCCCCCCCCAAACAAAAAAAATTGCTGCCGAAGCAGCATACTGCATTTAAAGGTACAGTAATTTTATTTTATTTCTTGGGGAGGGGGGTTTGGGTGTTTAAATCTTTTATTTTAAAATTAAAAAGTTAAAGGGTGTTACTGTAATTTTATTAGAAAGTTAAAAGTAATATTGACGGAATCTGTCAAAAAAGACTTATTATGTGAATTTATGATAGGTAAGGGACCCAAGAGGTCTAAAAAAAGATCGAGGACTCAACCGATTCTTAACTTAAAGTTGAGAAAGATTTGTGAAATTAACCCTTTGACTTTCAACTTGTTGTTCCTGCATTTAAAGGTACAGTAGGGGAGTTCCTGCACATGCTTTTGCAAATTATTATCTTTCACATCCTTTTCCTTTTAAAAGTTATATTCCCGAATACCATTGGAACTAGAGAACAAAAAGTAACGTTCTTTTAACAAATATCGACCACGACAGAGCACGTCGAATAAGAAACTGAAAAAATCACCATTCGCAATGATTCCTGGCCACCATTCGATGTGATTCCTGGCCTTTTGCTATCATTCGAAGGGCTAGAGTGTTGAGAGTCCAAGTTTAATGCTTTACTGAACTTTTTCCGTCTGAGTAGCGATCGCACAGGGCTTCAATATCTTAAGGGCAACAATTTTTTTTAATATATGTGTGTGTGTAACATTAAAAGTTTTGAAAATTTTTTAAATTTTCATTTGTCAAAAAATTAAACATTATTATTAAGACACATTTTTTAAAAATAGTTTTGTAAAAGTTATTCAACTAAAGATTAGAATGTATTTTATTATTTTAAAAAATAAACATGGCCTACATTTGAAATTTAGATTTACATGATCAAAACTTAAAAAGGAAAATTATCACAAGCATAACACTAAGTCAAAAAATTAAACAGGCAAAAAAAAGAAAAAAAAATGAAAGGGGCACCAAAAAAATGATGCTTTTTTAATGTGAAATAACTTTTTTTTTTTTAATAAATGAAGTCCTTAGTTAAATGAAAGGGCACCATTTTAAAATGTCGCACAGAGCACCAAAATTTTAGGGCCAACGCTAGACGTTCATTCTTAAGAAACTTGCTTATTACAAAAGCTGGAGAGTACCAGATTCCATTGTTATTAACTTATTATTAATCCTTTGAGAAAGTATGTTACCTAACAATATGCTTCTACTTTATAAGAGGCTGTAGATATTAAACCCATCGAGGGTCTAAGTTCAACGTAAAAAATAATTGCATTAGTGCATCTTTTTCCATTGTTAGAATGTCTTGACGTAATATAACCTTTCTCTACTATGCTGTTATACTCTCAAACCACGAAAGACATTTGTTGTTCTATTTAAATGGATCTGGCTCTTGCTTAACTGGGAGACCATTCTTATGAAAATGAAATCTGTGATCCTGTCCATACTTGTGAACATAAAATATAGTTTGATGGGCTGTGTTTTTGTGAAGCAAAGAGTTGCATATGAAGATCCATCCATTCTTGCAGCACAGACAAAATGTAAGATCACACATCATTTTCTCAAAATCCCCTGTTTTAACAGTCTTTATTGTTCTACGCTTCTGTGGCTGCAGTTTCAGTCGAAGAAATCAAAGCTTTGAAAGAACTATTCAAGAAACTAAGCAGCTCTGTGGATCATGATGGTTTAATTAGCAGAGTAATCTGTCTTTCTTGTTTTCAGTTTATATACTATCAGTGCAGGAAAACAATTAGTAACAGTTCTTGTTTTGAACATATCGCACATTATTTGTATGTCTTTTATGTTTTCCTCTTCCTTTGTTTGTGAACTTAGCTTCACATTTACAGGAGGAATTTCAACTTGGATTGTTTAGGAACAGCAAGGAGCAGTCTCTTTTTGCAGATAGGGTCAGACAGCTGATATTCTTGGTTTTTTGGCTGTTTTCATATTTCTGTTGTATGTGAAATGCAAATCTTTTATAACTTCTGCTTCCACAGATGTTCAATCTGTTTGACTATAAAAATGATGGGGTAATAGATTTTGGAGAGTTCATCAGATCTTTGAGCACATTCCACCCAGACACACCTCAAGTTGAAAAAGCCATATGTACGTATTAAATCTCTTTTATGTTTCTTACACTGATGCTTTTTACATTCATAAAAGCAGATTGAGAACTTGTTTCTGATCTTACAGTTGCATTTAAATTATATGATATATGGCAGACTGGCTTCATTGAGAGAGAGGAGGTAAACCTGTAACCCACTATTTACAATGAGCTACTTTTGGGTTCTTCATGAAACATGTTCAGATTTCATTTAAACCACTTAAAGTTCAACTGAGAACATTTTCTATCTGGTGCGAGGTCAAGGAATTGATAGCAGAGTTGCTCCAAGAGTCGAGTTTGATAATTTCCAATGACTTTGTGGAAGCTATAATTGATAAGGTACAATTACACAGATCATGTATCATTGTTATAATGTTTCATAACTAATAATCAGAGATTTTGATGTGTTTATGCATAGACTTTTGAGGAAGCAGATTCTGGAAGAGATGGGAAGATCGACTTAGAAGAGTGGAAAGATTTTGCTATTCGGAAACCAGCCTTGCTGAAGAACATGACGATTCCATACTTGAGGTAATCATCTCTTACCATCCAGCATAACAATTGGTTTTTAGATGACTCCCATTTTTGGTTCCAATAGAAAGTATACCCTTACAGAAGGCATACAAATTTCTTTGACAGAACAAAATGGTACTAAATAAAGGGACATAGAACTCTTTCACAGAACAAGTAGCCTAATAATTATAGCTTAACTATTGGAACAAAAATTAGTTGAGGACATGGAACAGTGATAACTATTCAAATAACTCAAATAATTACACACTGGAAGGAAGGTTCTCTTTATCCTTGGAGGAAATACTGGCTTTTAAAATCATAAATTATAAATTACCACTCCCGTCTCTCATTATATATCTCCCTAACAGCTAACACACATATGACATGTTCGTGGGAAGGATTGAATAGAATTGGATTTGGATATTATTATTAAAGAATAAGTAGGTTAAATTTTGATTGCTACAACTCCGCTTCCATATACCAAACTTTAAAACTAGACTGTATTGAGGAAGAAAAGAAGCTTACATCTTGTTTGTTATAGTGCCTAATGCCATAGAATTTCAATTTGCAGGGACATAACAACTACATTTCCCAGTTTTGTACAGAGATCGGAGGGTGGAGATGAGGTTGTTAACAGTTACTGCTACTGAGAATGATAAATTGCAAAAGCCGATATAAGAATTGCAGACTGAAGTATATTTTGGAACAGTATTGCATGTGTTATATACATATTTTCGTGGGAAGAAAAATATCGATACAGAGATTATTTGACCACTTGTATCATTCCAATGGTGGAGTATTATCATATCTGACTATCTGTCATCAATGTAGAAATTCTTTTGTACCTTAACTTGTATGGTTCACTGCACGTCCTGGAAAATCATTTAGCATTTTTAGCTATCATGTCCTCCAAATTCATGGGATAGCACATATCTGAATGCAGGCCAGACCAAATATTGTCAGCAAGGATTGCGTTTACAGCATCTGTTGGATGGAACTGGTCCCACCAGATATGGCTTGTAGCATTATCACAGGCCATATCGGGAGAAATGCACAAAATCCAGCCCTTGTGCTCGCCTAATCCACAGCAAGCATCATCAGTGACATTGAAACCTGGAAATAAAATCACAAATGAGAATGGTACTGGTGCATCTTTAATGAAATAAAAACAAAGAATTCAAGCACTGATCTCACCATAACGGTCATTGTTTTTCATTATGTCCATGGAACCTTCAAATGCATCACAAAAGATTATGTTGGCATCCGGGAGCTCCTTAGTAAGTTGCTCAACAGTGAATCTCATTGCAAAGTTGAACTCCAGTACCATGTTATTGATCATCTCGACACACTGTCCATTATTTTTATTATGTAGCCACAAGTAGTAAGGAGCACATCCAACTGGGGCTAGTCCCATCACAACCACATTTCTCACATTTGAATTGTACAAGTTCTGCCAAATCAGCATAAGAATACGTCTCAGAAGAAAACTATTGCAGTGTGAAAACGAAACAAAGACATCTACTTATAGAAACTTATAACCATATAAACAGACCATTGGATCATCCAAAAGATCTGTCATATATAAGATATTGAATTGTTATATGGAAAATGTGATAAAAAAAGATCTGCAATGGTAGATACAAGATCCAGTTCAAACAGACCATTGGATCATGCAAAAGATGCATAAAGCATTGGGAGTAGGACTTGTAGATTTTGGTTCTTGTGTTCTTTTAGAAAGGAATTCAGATGAGCATGCAAAGAGAGAAGATGACAATTTAACCATAAAAGCAATCACCAGAATCTCCAGCTTCATCGTGTGAGCTAAAAATTGGTTGAAACTCCACGGGAAGTACAAAGATTGAACGCTAGACACATTGCGGAGATAGTAGTGTATATAGTCATTTGTTCCGATTGAAATGTAGAATATTGAGTTTGTGATAAGTTGATATGCCTCATCCTCCCCCATGCTCATAATGAACTGCTGGAATGTATCCATAACCTGTTGAATTTGCTGAGCAAGGGAGATTCGCTGACCCTACAAAAGAAATATAGAAACAAGTAATACTAATGTAGCAGACAATAACTCAACCACACAAATTCTTTTACCATCTCCAGAGTAAAGATATATAGTTCAGTTCTTTACCAAGTAAAGATATATAGTTCAGTTCTTTACCAATTCAGAGCCACTGGAGAAAATGATTCCGGCACCAGCAGAGGCATAATTCACTCCTTGAATCATATCTTCCACAGAACCTGTCTGTCCAAGATAACTAGGCACGAACGGCAGCCCAAGACGTAATGCTGAAATCAACAATAACAAAAAGGGAAAATGAAAATCAAGAGTTACCAACCAAGTAACATCCCCTACCCAAAAGATTGCTCATACTGGCATGGATTAAATCTTAAGAGGAAAATTCAAGAACTAATGTCCAAAAATAATATCCTTTTGCGGATTTCAAAAAAAAAAAAAAAAATCGTAATAGATACTTATCACATGGACCCCAAAGCTACTATTATAATAATGAATGCAGGAAAGAGCCCAGATAATAGTTCTTTTTGCCATTCTCTCAGTCATCAAAAACTGAAAGTCACAGGGTGAATAAGGATCAGAGAATACAAAATGGAGATTAAAGAAAGCAAATTCTAATTACTTATCTACTATTTAAATTGTTGTACCATTGCCTCAAAAATAAAAAACAAAGGGGTCAAAAATACCAAGATAGTCAACAGGGATTCTTCCATTGCAGAAGCGTCCAGTGGGAAGATGAGTATCGAAGTCTCTCCCATAAGGAAGCCGATCGGCACGGGCCAAAGTTCCAAGAACATTGTTGGTACCGCAGTCAACAGTAGAGTCTCCTAACACGAACAACGCAGGAGCCAGAGGACGAGAAGTTGAGCTCTGAGGAAACGCATCAGGTCCTGATTCGGGTGGGAAAGATACACCGACGGGTCCCAACTGGATTTCACTGACGAGTTCTAGTGGGTATTGATGCGCTGAGGCTGGGTCAAGGAAGAAGATTGGGATGAAAATCAAGAAAGCGTAAACAACTAGAGACTCCATCGATTGGGGGAGAGAGAGAGAGAGAGAGAGAGAGGAGCTCAGGCGCGGAATGGCGGGATTGTGAGCGGACAGTTGAAATAAGGCTGAAAAACCCAAAAAAGACCTTCCAACTGTTGGGGTTCGATTGGATCAAATTGGGAAGCTTTACACGCTCACTCGATAGTTGCATTTGTTACCTACGGTTGGATCGGTTTTTGTCAAATTTCAAACCAACTCGTTTTATTTGGTTTTCTAAACCAACCTATTTATTTTTGGTTTCATGCTGTTTTAAACCGCGGTTTATTAGAAGAATAATAATACATGCGGATCGAGTTCAAAATAATGAATATAGAAGTTATTTCCAAATAAAATAAGTTTGACACAATTGAAGTATTTGTTGGACACAATTTACTGATTTTCCTTCCTAATGCTCTATCTAGCATCATTGCTTATAACAGTGCCGGTCCTGTTGTTACGGGGCCTTAGACGAACTCCAAAAAATAGACCCCTATAACGAGTATCAACTCTTCCCCCTCCACGGGGGTTCGGGGGCAGCGCCCCGGACTATATTCCTTAAATTTTCTTTTCTTTTTTTTTTAATCGTGATAACAACTCTTCCCAAATTAACAAGATTTGGTATGCAATATATATCATTCGAAACATAATATATATAACATACCAAAAATTACCAAAATATATACAACGTACCAAAAATTACCTAAACGAAACCAAATAATTACTTAAGCAACATACATCCTCAATCCCTAAACCAAACCAATTCACCATAAGCAGAAAGGCAATCAATTTGTAAAAAGGAAATTACAATGAATTTCTTCCTCATTTCACCTCGCCTATTTTTTTTTTTTTTTAAATGACTTAAAACTTCTCTTGCAAGTTAAGTTGAGAAACTACACAAATGCACCGTCCAATTCTGGCAAAATACCCCAGAAGATTGACGTTCTCACAAGGACTCCTCCGATATATTATTGTCACTACCCGTCTTGGGATCAAATCCAAACAAGTACAGTACAAGAACAGTCAGGTGTGATAATCTCATATGTTGTTTGTTATCAAGTACGTGTGGGAATAACATCAACTTGATCGAAATAATCAGTGACGACACTATCACCCATACCTTTAACATCGTGAACACGAAAAACCAAATAAAATGGGTCATTCAAAAATAAATAAATAAATAAATAATTTCCACTTTGCAGTTGTCCCATTTCGCCCATTGTAATCCTTACCAGCTTTTATTTCATGTATGGGCGTGCAAAGAAATAGTTGTGCTGTGTTTTATTACAATCATAGACAAGGAACAATAAGATTTAGTCTTGAACAAAGAATTCCTTGCGGGCTACATGTGTAACCGCGACCCGACAACTATGAGAGAGACGGTGAGTGAGTGAGTGAGAGTGTGTGTGTGTGGGGTCCAAAGCCAATATCCCACCTAACATCAAAGATTCAAAATGGCTATTTCCTTGCAATTCATATCATTTATCTGTAAGGCTGGGAAAAAGTGGCAGTAAAGCAATTTATTACATTTGTTAAGGACCATTTAGCTTAACAAAGTTACAAAAACGTGCGAGGAATTACAAGATTCTAAGACACGATATTTACAACATGGCCCACAAGGCAACGGCCAAACGTAGTGCAACAAACTATGTTCTTTGCTAATTAGTACAACAAACATGAACACACTGGCATTCAACTTGCACAAGGTAGGCTTGAAAAAAGATAATCCTTTCCATTTCTTATAAAGGATGCAGCATTATGGTCCGATTTCGTTCTGCCAAATCTTGACGGTCTCAAGAAATTCTTTTTGGGATCTTGAGGCATTAGTAGCAATTCAAGTTTTCAACGAAAATTGCTCGCCCTCAGTGATGTAATTCATGCAAGGAAATACTAAGACAAGAAAGACAGCGTTGAGCAGACACAATCCCCTTACGACTTGACAGGATTTTTTTTATTTAGATTGAGCTGTCCTATTGAAAACAACACTGCTTGTGTTTTACACGTTAATTCACAAACATTTTTGTACAATTTATACTTACAAAGTTAGAATAAAGTGGAATTTTATCAAAAAAAAAAAAACTTGCACAAGGTAGATCAAACTCTATTGACGACTGGTGTCAAGAAAGGCAAGCAGACGGCATCAGCAAAAGCAGAAGGCAGTGCAGCCAGCAGCCAGGCAGCCCAGCACCCAGCAGCAGAGAGAGGCGAGGCAGCAGAGTAGAGCAGTGCTGGTGCAGCGGCAGGCCCAATCACAGGAGCTGAATCGGACAGTGGCAGAAGGCAGCACTGCAGTAGGGGACGGCGGACTGCAGTGCTGATTCACAGTCTTCCTCAGGCGACCATTGCAGACCGGTGACGACGAGTTGGCGAGTTGAGAGGCAAAGGCATTGATTAGCAAATTAGGGTTCTTCAATTTTCAATTGGGGACTTGGGATTGGGGATGTTTTGGAATTTAGCAAATTAGGGTTCTTCACTTTCCTTCATACCTTGCATCGAGCGTTCTGTTTTGTTCCATTCCATCGCAGGTAAAAAGAAATTTTTTTTTTAATCTGAATTTTGAGGAAAAAAATTATTGGGCCAAGATGGCCCCTCATATTTTTTAAGATTTGGGCCCTTATTTTAAAATTTGGGGCTTGAAAATAATTTAAAAAAGAAGTATCAAATCTAATTTGGGCCAGGTATAATAAAATTTATTGGGCCCCTACTTATCCTGGGCCTGTGGCGGCTGCCTCATCTGCCTCGGCCCAGGACCAGGCCTGGCTTATAATGTCATATCACACCCCCGTTGTCACTTTTCAGAAAAAAATTGTCATCGCTTAATGCCACACCACACTGGTTGTTAAAAAAAAAAATTGTTACAAATGTAATGGTACATGATTGAACTCATGACCTACATCTTAATAAGTAACTTTCAAACCACTGTACTAACTCATTTTTTTGTTAACAATTTTCATTTATATATTACAATTCTCGTGTGTTTTCACTCAAAAAATATTATTATTAATTACATATAGTTGAATTAACAAACAAGTTAATAATGACCTACCAATTGAACTATAAACTCACTAACCCAATATAGTTATCGGGTGAATGACCGAGTCAATATTGAAAACTATGGTTGGGTTCATATTTATGTTACAACAGCTCTATCACGTATAAAGAATTACAATCAATGATAATTTCTTAAATCAAAACTCGTGCAAAGCCTGTTTGGTTGTCACTTTTCATAAAAATATTGTTACAAATCTAATGGTGAAATATTAAACTCATGACCTACATGTCAAGAAGTAGTGTTAACTTTTTTTTTTGGTTAACCATTTTTATTTATATATCACTATTCTCGCATATTTTTACTCAAAAAAATATTATCATTAATCACATATACTTGAATTGATAATTGAGCTAGCAATTTTCATTTATATATCACTATTCTTGAGTAAATCGTAGGACATGGATGCATTTCGTAATACTAGTTTGAAATTCAACTAATAATTCATTGATCTTAATATAGGTTTCACATAGTGAGGAGTCAAATTCTTTAATGGAGACCCATAATATTGTATTTCATTAAGCAACAAAATCTAATCTCATTTTTCTTTGTCCAGTGTACACGTTACCAATGAAATATCTTTTTAAGTGTTTTTTCTAATTGTATATGTGAAACATCTATATGTACTTATTATTCGAATGAAGTCTCATGAATATAATCTACATTCTTAATTTTCTTTTTACATTAACATATGTAATCTGAGTTTCGATAAATGAGTTGACACGTATTCTTAGAAATAATTAAAATATAAAATAGAGAATTCATTACATACTGCTAGTCAGCGTATGATGCACATAACTACATACGAGTCACGTATTTTAATTTTTTTGTGAGACCAACTCTAATAAACACAATTACACTACATTTTATATATAAAATTTCTCTAGAACTCCATCCGTGCAACGCACGGGTGGAAATCTAGTTATCAAAATAAAATAACACTTGTGACAAAACTTTTAGAACATGTGTCGTTCTCCTAGGCCACCACAAGTGAGTTCTTCCATGTGGTGTGCATAATAGAACGACACGTGTCCCGAAAGTTTTGGTGGCTTCTAAACATTACCGTCACAAATAAAACTTCTTATAATAATAATATAATGGAGATAAAATGACATAAGTAAATGGTATAATACAATATATACTAATGTCTAATACTTCACACAATAATTTGTACAGTAATTTGTGACATAAGTATGTACAAATCATCTAACACGAGACGTCTGATGTTGTAATTATATCATATAGTGATGTGATATAAAATTAACTACTGTTATGAGTATATCATCTTCTATACAAGTCATATTAATAATTAATATTATTGTAACATCCCGAAAATTTCTACAAATTAAGGTAAGCAACGAAATTGTTGTTTTGAAAGAATTACTTGAATATCATTGAAAGATTGCTTGAAGATCAAAATATTGTTATTGAATTGACACTAAAGAAAGATCTTGGTTGATAATTGACATAAACTAAAGTGTAATGACTTAATTGACATGAATTGAAGAGTGTGGACTTGATTGAAAGATATTGCAAGGGAACGGACTTCTTGGGCAATTTCCTGACAAGTGTGCGGCGCCACACCGCGCCACTTGTAAGGAGGAGATTTGCGCCACTTGTCAAGATGTGGTTGGCGCCACTTGTCACGATATAGTTGGCGGAACTCAAAAGTTATTAAAATTAGCTAAATCCTAACTATTATATATAGGAAGCTAGGATTTCATTTTTCTCTCAAACACATTTCCTTTTTTCTCTCCCGAACTCCAAAATTCGTCCAACTTGGCCAAGGGAATGAGAAAACCAATAAAAACCCGCCAAAATACCTATTTGTCCTTTGAAAAGAGTCCTTTACCATATATGGAAGGATTATAGCTTGAAAGATAGCTTTAATTGGGGAATATCAAGGCTTTAAGGATACTTTTTCA